>PVIH01003961.1:6350-20597 GCA_004025045.1 Sigmodon hispidus | reverse complement strand
ACACCTGCATGCTACCACATCCCACCATGATGATAAACTAAATTGTTGAAGTGTAATTCAGTCCAATTAAATGTTGCTGTGGTCATGGTCTCTTCACAGCAATGGAAACCCTAAGGTAGTACTCAACATTTCTCGTTAGACTCTGTTAGTGATTTATTCATAGCATGTTTCCCTTTATCAGAACTATCTAAACAGATGTGCTGAAACCCTTTTTGGGCTGTATCACCCTCCAGCTTCTTATTCTTTCTGTCTTTGATCTCATCAACCAATGTTTCTAAAACAAAAAGGCAAGGAATGCAGGTTCTTCATGAGAGCTACAAGCTGGGGATTTTTGTTGTCTCTGTTTATTTTTGTTTGTTTCTTTGGTTTTTATGAGCACCTCTCCTGCCCCCTCTGTCCTTTTCCTTCCCACAGCCTCTGGCTTTCTCGCTTTAATTTCAGTCATTGTTGACATGCCCTGTTCTGGCATGACAGGTTGAAGAAATCTCAACTTCAAAGTGTAATCCTCCCCAGAAAAGAGCTTTACCAAAGAAGGTAACATTTTTTTTTTCTGAAAATTCCACATTTATGTATCTGATTCTTGATCATGTAATCTCATGGCTACATGACATTCCATCTGAAACCAGCCAAGAAACATGCTTTTAGTGCCCAGGAAATGTCAAAAAATAAAAATTCCAAATTTATGCAAAAATTCATCTTTTAAGTTCTTTTGTAATTATTGAGTAAATTTTAAGTCCATCATTTCTTGCTTTTATTTATATTCTGTGAGCAATATAACACTTTGGCAAAGAGCATGGATTGTTAAGTACACCTGGATCCGAATCAGAAGCCTACATATTGCATCGCTGCTCCCTAGTTGCCTCATCATAATTTATATCTCTTATGAACGTTTTGAGAATTAAATGAATTTCTACACATGGAGATTTTAGGTGAGTGACTGATAGAGTGAGGAGTCAGATAAATGTTAGCCATTAGCCCTGAATTTTCCATTAACTATGTGTCTTGATAAGTAGCTGAAATATTCTTTAAATTTTTGTCTTCTCTGACTTCTCATTTGTACAGTAATGTAATTTTATGTTTGCAAGTAGATTTTATCTTAAATGCCAACTTTGATTGATTAGTATTAAGTATGTAAATCATAGTACTCTTAAAAAAATCTGCCTGTGCTTAACAAGAAAAAAATATTACACCAACTATCTCTGTTACTATGAGTTCAGTAAGAATGACAACATGCACATATGAGCATAAGCACACACATATGCTGTTTTAATTATATTTTATATAAAGTACTTAATGATACATACATATACTTTGTCATCACAGTTGAGTTTTGCTTACTCTCAAAAATATTGTTTTTCTACTTCTACAAAAATAGCATTAGAACCTTGATGGGGATTGCATTGAATTTGTAGATTTATTCCAGTAATATAGGCATTTGCATAGTATTAACTCCATCTATGTGAGATCTTTTTGTCTTTTTGTCTCTTCTTCAACTTATTTCTTTAGCATCTTAGTTTGTTTATACAGTCTTTCCATATCCTTGGCTTGATTTCTTCTCCACACATTTTTAGAGCTATTCTGAATGCTGCTGTTGGGCTGGCCATTAAGCTCCCAGGATCTGCCTGTCTCTGTATCCAAGGTGCTAGAGTTAGACAAGTGTAACACTGCATCCATCCATCACTTCCATGGACACTGGAGATGCAAAGACCCTCACTCTTTCATGGAAAGCACTTTACCTACAAATCCATCTCCTAGGGTCTATAATACTTTTGTTTTGTTGTGATTGAGATATTTCTCGTTATGTAGACCAGGCTAGTCTTGAACTCATTTTTATTACATTTTAAAAGTAATCTATAAATTTAAATATATTTGATCATCTTCTTCTCCTTACCAGTTCTGGGGATATCCTCTTTCCCCTCTGCCCACCAAACTTTAAGTTCTTTCTCAAACCCAATATAACAATAAACTACCCCTCCAATCCAAGAAAACAATATAGAAACACGAAAAAACAAAACAGTAATCAAATGAAAGCATACATAAAACTGTGGGGTTTGTATATGTTGATCAACTACTCCTGAACATGAGGTCTGCCCTGCAGTGGTTGATATACCAGTAGCACCTTGTTGGAGAAAACTGATTTTTCCTTTCAGAGAAGGTAAAAATGGCAGTTTAGTTGTTAACCTTCTTTCAAGTAGCTAAAATTGTATTCATTTATTCATTCACTCTTTATATATTTTTAAAATACAACCAAATAAAAATATATTTTAAACTGCCAAAGTCCACCTTCTAGGAAAAATCTGCCCATAAAGACACATACTTTACAGACACATTTTCATTTCACTTGCCTGTGTAATGCTAATAACCCAATCCATTGTTACTACTATTGCTCTAAATACTTTTCTCTTAGCTAAGGAAAGATTAATACAAAAGATTCTTATTTGAACTTCACTTATTATTTATCCAATAGTCTGCCTTTCTTTATGTAAATGTTTCACCCTAACCAATTTTTCCTCTACCTGAGGAATTATTGTTAGCATTATTTTAAATAATTGTAGTGTTTTTTTTTCTTTTTACTGGTACCCTATATAATACAGACATAAATACATATTTATGGAAATAGCACAGAAGTAGAGGCAAGTTGAAAATTGTCAGCAATAGTCTCCTTTCTTTTACAGTCTGAGAGACCAAAATGTAATATATGTAATCCATCTATAATTGTTCTACCATTTTTATATATTGTGGGTTTTTTTTTAAATCTTCTTTTTGCATTCTGAGTTTCTTGGCAGTGACTTTATACTACTATGTCTTCAAATCCATTCAATCTTTTGTTAGTTTGCCCTGTTGCTGACAAGCCTACCACAAAGCATTTTTCATTTCTATGAGTGTTTAATGTCTAGCACGTGCTTTTCAATCTTTCCATCTTCAAATTTTCTGCATATATCATCTCTATGTTCTTGTAAATTGCATTTTCAGTTGAACTTTCAACATTATTAGTCATAGTAATTTTAAATTCTCTTTTTGGTAGTTTCAAAATCTATACTATAACTTGTTCTACCAGGTTTCTGACAACATATGGGCCAGAGGTCCAACCTGCCTGCAGCTGCTTTTCACCCCCAAAAATAATTCAGATGCTTATATTAATTTTATCCTGTTTGACCTATGTCTCAAGCACATTGCTAGCTATCTCTTTCATCTTAATTCATCCCATTTCTATTAATGTGTTCTGCCATGTGGACTGTGGCCCCTAGCTCGCCTGTAGTCCTGCATGCTTCTTCTTGTGCAGCTGGATAGAGTCTGTCTGACTTTGCACTCCTCCTCCCTGAACCTCAAGCTCCCCGCCTACTTCTTCTATGGTTCCCCGCTATGGCCAAAACAGTTTCTTCATTTAAAGAACGATTTTCACAGCAAACAGACAAACATTCCCACCACAATAACTAAATCTACTCTGATTCTTGATTTGGTTCTTTAAACTTTATTTTTCTTGTAATTTTATTTTTGAAAACTGGATGAAATGATTACTTGGCTAATAATTAATGAGGTAAAGGGAGCATTTGGTGTGATGTTTCATGTTAATTTGTCTAGGAATTGGGCTAGTGAATATTTTTTGTACCTATTGATTACATTGGCTTCAGATCTGTCTCAAACATTTGAGACGAATTGTCTTGGACCTTCCAATAGCTGCAGCTCAGTTAAAACCTTTGTAGCTGCCGTCAGTGCTCATTGCTCAGCTTGCTGGTGTGTAGGTGAAATGATTGTTGAGATGATTATAAAACTGTGGTCCTGCCATTTTCTTTTTCTACTTATATTATACATGCCTCCTGATAGATACAAAGTTTCTACAGGAATACAGATGCCTACTTTCTACCTCCTTCTCTCTTTATTAAATATCCTTCTAAAACGTATCTTTGAAATATAGCTCATATTGGCTTGACAGTACCTCAGCTAGCAAAAAGACTAGGGGAGGCATGGTGAGAAACAGGGGACCAACCACTTAATGACAATTGAGGTCAAGCTCTGACACTTTCTCCAGGTTAGATATTGTTTATGTAGAGCAACACAATCTTGAAGCTTTTCTATTCATGACCCCATTAAACCTAATAAATTTTAACAGGACTCCAGCATAAAAAGGTATAAACAAAATATTTGCTAGTAAAATTATATATTTAGGTAAAAAGCAAAGATACTTAATGCAATTATTTGATATATATATATATCATATATATATATCAATATTGTAATGGGATTATGTTGTTAACATTGTAAATAATTGTCCTGCCTACCAGTTTAATAAAAATGCTGTTTGGCTGAAGGCAGACAGGGAGTGTAGGTGGAGTTTTAAGACTGGAAAAACTCTGGGAACAGAAAGAGCAGAGCAGAGATGCCAGGAGATGCAGAGACAAGAAGTTGAAATGCTGCTGAGAAAAGGTAATGAGCTACATTAAGATGAAGGAGTTAGCAAGTTATATGCCTGGGCCCTAGGCCAATGAGTATAAAATTAATATAAGTTCCTATGTGTTTCTGTGGGAATGAGGGTCTGTGGATCTGGGTCTCGGGGCCAGGCCAGAAAGATTGGACCAGAAACATACTACTACATAACATTATCGCTTATTTAATGTTATGCATTTTAATAAGAGAAAATTTTCACTTATTTTTACAGAAAACATAAAATGTTGACTGAATATTTGCTACTGAAGAACATAGAGCATCTTTAAGGTTTTAACAAGCAAAACACTGTTTGGGTTTTTGTAGTTATCAAAAATGAGAATGCCACTTTGCATAAATATTTACTATAAAATAAACATATAAGATTAGAGTCATTTCTGAAATTGCTGATAATTCTGTCTAATCCTAAACAAAAACGCTTTTATCATTGTTAGAAAACTTAGTCAGCAACTCAAACAGCAATGAATTTATTTTTTTAATTTTCTCTGGGGTTGAGCTTCAGGTACCTCAAACTAACCTTGTATGTAGCTATGGGTTTCCAGGATTACCATAAACTGCTAATCCTCCAGACTCAACCTGGGATTATAGATGTCCTACCATATCTGGTTTTATTCTGTGATGAGAATCAAACTCAGAACTTGATGTATGCTAATCTAACATTCTTCCAACTTCTCTAACTGCTCCAACAGAGATTAAAAAAAAAAAAAAAAAAAAAGAACTCTCTGGAGCTGTGGAAATGATTCATTTTTGTAAAGTACCTAGTACACAGGTGTGAAGATCAAGAGTTCCTAGTACCTACATAAAAATCCAGGCACAGTAGCCTATGCCTGTAATGCTGGAACTGGTAATTAGAGCTGAGCAGACTTGCTAGCTAGCCAGGCTAGCCCAAGCCAAGCATGCATATACACATATGAGCACACTCACATATGATAAACACACAAGAAATAAATAAGCGTTTCAGTACAACACATCCTAAGCTCTTTTGATCAGTGTTTCTCAATCTTCCTAGTGCTGTGACTTGTAACACAGTTTGTTCCTCATGTTGTGGTGAGCCCAACCATAAAATTATTTTTGTTGCTACCACATAATTGTAATTTTGCTACTGTTATGAATTGTAATGTAAATGTCTGTACTTTCTGATGGTCTTAGGTGACTCCTGTGAACTGAATGGGCCACTTGACCTTCACAGGCTGAGAAACAATGCTTTTGATGCTTAAGTGGGGAAAAGTGAAAGTAGGAAAATATTGTTTGTGTTTTCTGTAGATGATCACTATGTTTGTGTGAAAGATAAAAACTTTACATATTCATAGAAAACACTGAAGTTCAATTTATCTCCAGGCTGAGCCAAAATGGTTCAGATTGGTTCAGTTAGCATTTGTTGGTAGTGGTGATGGGAGTGGCTGGGCAGTACACAGCATGCATACTGCATGTTTAGAATCAAGTCGATAATGAGGTCACATGATGCAATGTAGTCAAGTTCTACCAGAATCACGTTGGATTCATTATGCATTTGATTTGAATTTTTTTGTTGTTGTGTACTCAGAATAATTCCATTTTCCAAACCCTCATGTGGCAATGACCCACAGTTTAAAAAATTGTGGTGCTGAAGACTGGATACACACACACACACACACACACACACACACACACACACACATTTTCTGCTTTCTATCAAAGTCATGTAGGTTCTTCCTAAGATCTTTTTCTTCTAAATCTGGTGGGTTCCTAGTGGTAAGTAAAAGGGTACATTTCCAAGACTATGATCCCAGAAGTTTCTCCTTTAAATGTGGCCTCAAGCAATTTTCCAAAACTGCCATTAAGTGTTTCAGATTCTTGCTATTTCTATCAAACTTAAGCTGCTCTCAGCTTCCCTTCTCGCTATGTCTCCCTGTATTTCTCCCTCCCTCACTGCCTCCCTCCCTCCCTGCCTCCCTCCCTCCCTCCCCATTTCATTCCCTCCTTCCCTCTCCCTACTTTGTTGCAGTTTTCCCTGCAACTTCTCATTTCTCATGTCTATAAATTCATCAGTTTTCATTATAGCCAGCTTTGTTTCTTGTTATAAAGAGAGAGGTAATGGGCTTATTTTGTTTTTTTACAACTTTACATTTGAAAGTGACAGTTGATGTCCCAAGATAATAATAATAATGAAGAGGCCTTACAGAGGTTTCACATGTTTCGAATGTCTGCATGAATCTGGATAGGATGATCAGCATTGCAGATGCAATGGCAAGATAACTCAAGTTTTCCTCTGACCCCTGTAAGTAGAAGACATTAAAGAATGTCAGTATTACATCTGGATTTCTTTACTGAATTCACTAGAACTTCTGAGTCATCTTCCAGTGGTTGGTTTGTTCTCAGTGAGAGAATTTTCTGATAAGCTAGAACCTAGATGAGCATTGCCTTCGCTATAAACAGACAATTTAGTTTACTTTTCATAGGTGAAGACTTGGGCACTAATTATTCTTGAGGGCCATGGGCAAATGAAGTTTGGGACTCTTCTGGAAAACTTTTTAATCATCCAGAACAAAAGTTTAAAAGTTCAGCAAAGGATAAAGATGGTTGAAAGTTACAGCCAGACGGCGTCAGCAGTACAGCTAGACATCTCTGAGTTCCTACAACTAACATGTCCCAAAGAATCATTTCCTAATTTAGCAGACTTTCTGTTGGTACAAACAATTTCCAATATTAAATGAAGCATGTTATAGATTTCTGTTTGCAATCAGACAACAGATTCTCATACTAAAAGTTCTGAAAATCGTGACATTTAATTGACCACAGAGTTGTTTTTACTCTTTTGGAATTGGTTTTGTTTTACTTTTGCTGATAGCACTTACTGGTATCTTAGAAACTGTTGTTTTGTGGAATGCAACATTAAGAAATATGAACTGCAGACTGGCAAAACAGCGTGGTTTGTGAAGACACTTGCTGCCAAGCCTGGTGACCTGAATTCAATTCTGGGAACAGATACGAAGTAACTCCTGCTTACTGCCCTGTGACTTTCATAGGTCTACATGCACACATACACACACATAAAATAATGAATATGTATGTAAGGTTTAAAACCATGGAATTCATTTTTATTCCTAACCCCTCCCCTCTCTGACTGGTGTCTTTTTTCTCTTATTCTTACTTCTGTTTGTTTTCTGAGGTTAATCTTTCTCATTGTTAGAAACTAGAGACCTATTCTTTTCCTCATCCCATGCTCTGAACTTTCACTTTTCACTTCTTCTCATTTCCTAGAACACGAATGAGCAGAAAGCAGTTGGTAAAGATGTCTGTCTCCTTGACTGACATTGGATCATTTTGATTGTGTTTGATTTTGTCTTTCAAAACCCGAATGTTTTCAATGAAGACTTTGCACTACTGACTTCAGTGTGGTTTTTCTTCATTTGTTTTTTTGTTTTGTTTTTCTTTCTCAATGCATTTTACTTGTAGCGTCTTTTCTGTTTTTTAAAGGTGTGGTGTGTGTGTGACTGTGTGTGAGTGTGTCTGTGAGTGTGTGTATATGAGTGTGTGTGACTATGTGTATGTGAGTGTGTGTGTGACTGTGTGTGTATGAGTGTGTGTGTATGTGAGTGTGTGTGAGTGTGTGTATATGAGTGTGTGTATGTGAGTGTGTGTGTGGGAGTGTGTGTGTGTGTGTACCCATATGTCTGCCTACAGAGGCCACTAAGAAGATGTCCTGAAACTGGAATTACAGCTGTTGTAAAACGTTCAACCTAGATGTTAGATATAATACTCTAGTCACTGAGCAATGAGTATCAAGAGTTGTCCACTCCTGAGCCATCCTCCCAGACCCTTTTTTTTTCTTTTCAAACAATACCCTTTAACTCTCCCCTCAGATGCCATGTAGAGCATGTATTCTTTGTTGAAAAGCTAGAGAGCACATGACTTTTTAGTCTACTTTCTGAAAATTGGACCACTGATGAGGAAGTATTCCTGACAGTAGAATGCGATTCTCTGTCATTTTCCCTGACGACTCTGCCCACACTTGAGTGTCTTTTAGCAAAATGGCTGGAGTAAGTGGCACATCATTTTCTGAGACACTTTCTTCTATCTTGTGCATCGGCAGAAAATCACAGCAGTGGTCTCAGTGGACAATGCTAAAAACAAGACAGAAACTGTTATTATAAGTGGGAAAAGTCAATTTGAATGTCAGTGCCTTAGGTGGGAGATCAAGCTGAAAGAAGCTATAGTTTTAGAAAAGTGAAGGAATCTGCTCAGATTTTCAGTCTTATACTCAAGGCACATTTAAGCATATTAGAGTAACTAATTTTCATTGTGTTTGTGTCTGGGGCTCGTTGGCTCCTGCAGGGACCACACACTTGTGTCTGGGAGCATAAACTGCCTGAGAACACAGGTTTCTGAAGCACAGAATTAATTACTGAAGCCAACCTGGAAAGTGTCATTTGTTCTCAGAGTCTGATTACTCTTGAATCTAAAGGCTTGAGCCCAATACTCATAGAAACAGTTGATGAGAATCATGCTGAGCAACATGACATTTGGGAAGATTCCTCTCCTCTCAAAATATTCCTCAACCATCAGCACTGTTTTCTCAAGGGTTTTTACCAAAATAATTATTGACATAGTAATGGGAGTGTCTTGACTAAGGCACGCAGCCTTTAAATAATATAGGACATCCCCTAAGCACTTACACGTAGTAATTACCCTTGTAAATTTGAGAAAAGGAAATAAAGTATAAGGTATATATAAGGCATACCGTCTATATAGAAAACAGTATTTGAGCGTGAGATCCATATATTTTTAATTTATTTAATTTTATTGTGTCACACAATATAGCATTTTGTTGAATAAGAGGTAAAACTATGCTTAAATCATTTCATCTCCTGTAACGCTACTCTTCTTCCAGGAATAACCTCTGTTACAAATTTGGCATATTTCCTTCCAAGTTCTGTCTTTCCTTCAGTGCTGAAAAACTGCCCTAAAGAAGCTTTTTCTGTGTTGGTCAATGACTGCTGGGCCTGGGGCCTGCCCTGCAGTGAGGTTGATATTCCCAGAGACATTCCAGTGGAGAGAGCCGATTTCCTCTCTTCCAGCTATTCAGTCACCAGTCATATAACATGGAATTTGCTTCCCTTTTTCCCTATTATCTCAATGTCACCAATTATTAACACTCTCAACAATCTCAAAAAAGAAATAGATTATAGCTGGCGATGTGTCAAAACTATTTTATTTTTGTAAAAAATTATTTTATTGTATCATATTGTTTTGTAATATCACATATTACAAACTCATATCAATAAAGCAAGATTTAACTAGGTTGAATCTTTGGAAGGCATAAAAGATTTACATTTGCTAGGATAAAAAACATTTCCATGACCAATCATAAAAGATAAACTATGGGCAAATTATTCTTTTCCTTTTAGAATAAAAGACTTGTCATCACCACAAGCATTTGCTCTCAGTGATGTGGACATACACTTGTATGTCCATTGATTCACAGATAAATAAGCAGAGAATATGTCTTATTGCAATCTCTTTCTGTGAACATCACTTTAAGGGAAGAAATCCAGAGCCTGTTATTTGTATGGACATAGTTTTTGCTGTTGTTGCTATCATTAAAGTCATATGAAACAGGAAACTGAAATTTTTATTTTTATTTTATACTTTTATATTTTTACTAAAACATTGACATAAGCATTTCTTGCTCTACAATTTTCTTTTATAAAGTTTGCTCCATTCCTTATTGACTATTTTTTCATTTTGTAAGATGTTTTTCTTGGATATACACACTTTCAGAAATTACTGTCTGAATCTTGCTGTTATGTACTTTGTGGTACTTGAAGTGTGTATGTAACAAGACACTTATTTTACACCTCCTACTTATTTTATATTTCAGAAACATCTATTATATATAATTGCAAATTTTTATATTTTGTTCAGATCTGGCTTATGCTTTTGGATAGCTATGGAATTGCAGTCTACTTTGGATTGCTTTTCATGCTGATGTCAGAAAGGAGAGTCACTGATTAATGCCTTTCTTTGTGTCTGCTTCTCCTTGGCTATCCACATGAATAGTTTCTTTTCCCCCACTGCTATTTTCAAAAATTTAAGAAAAACTGTACAAGCATCTAGTAACTTAGATTTTAAGGTTCTGATCCATATATGCTCTGCGTCAAAATGTCACTGTATCCAGAGAATCAGTTAAAAACTTCACAGTGACATACTGCATATCTGTACATAAGTATCTAACATACTACAAATTTGAATTCACAAACCAGGATTCTTGATTCAACACTGAGGGCCACTCTATCATTATATCAACCATTCTGTCATTCTTTAAAGAATCGGACCTTCTTCATACTTGAATAAATACCATGAAGGTGAAGGCTGCTGTATCTCCATACACATATTTCAACTAGAACAGAAACATACTGATTTTTACAAATGTACTTTGTCAGAGTTGATCATACTTTGAATAATATAATGAAAGATTCTGTCTTCGCAATAATACTTAACAAAGTCAATACTTAAACACAAGGTAATTATCTATTTTTACAAAAGTTGGGAATAAAACAAGGATGTCCACTCTCTTCATACTTACTGTATATAATACATAAAGTCTTAGCTAGAGCAATAAGACAACTGAGGGAGATCAAGAGTTTAAAAACAGGAAAGGAAGAAGTCAAAATATATCCTTTACATGATACCCTAAAGACTCATCAGGAAACCTCTTCAGTTGATAAATGCTTTCAGCAAAATAGCAGGAAACAAAATTAGTACAGACAAATTAATAGGTTTCCTATACACACGTGACAAATCTACTAAGAAAGAAATTACTGAAACAGTATTCACAATAGCTTCAAATAAAATGTCTTGGGTTAACTCTAAACAAGAAAGTGAAAGACTTATATATTAAAAGTTTTAATACTGAAGAAAGAATTTGAAGAAGACACCAGTAGATGGACGGAATCCCTATGCTCATGAATAGGTAGTATTATTATTGTGAAAATGATTATCAGTCAAAAGCTATCTACAAATTGAATGCAATTCTTATAAAAATTCTAACACAATTCTTCACAGAAATAAAAAAAAATCAATCTTAAACTTCATGTAAGAACAACACACAAACACACCAATCATAAAAATCCTGAATAATTAACAAAAAAAAAGGAAATAAACACTGGAGAAAATTCAGCAATTTGAGAAGCGACTAGCAGAAGCAACAGGCAAAAGCAACTAGGAGTGAGACTGAGAAAGTTGCAAGACAATTTGGTGAGAATTGACTATGGTGCTTTCTCTCTCTGATATTTCAGACTCCCCTTGATATATGACAAATCTATGAAAGAAACATGCCAGGAATTAAAAGCTAAAATAGAAGCAATAAAAAAGGCACAAAATGAGGCAAAGATGGAAATAGAAAATCTGAAGAAAAAAGTTGGAACTACAGATACAAGCATAACAAACAGAGTTCAAGGGATGGAAGATAGGATCTCTGAAGTGGAAGACTCAGTAGCTCAAATAGAAATATCAGTCAAAGAAAAAACTAAAACTAAAAAAGCCATAACTCAAAATGTTCAGGGAATCTGGACACAATAAAGAGACCTAATTTGAGAATAATAGGAATAGAAAAAGGAGAAGAATACTCGCTCAAAGGCACATATAATGTTTTTAATAAAATCATAGAAGAAAACTTCCCTAACCTGAAGAAGGAAATGCCTATAAAGATACAAGAAGCTTACAGAACACCAAATAGATATGACCCCCCAAAAAAGTCAGCGCACAACATTATAATCAAGCCACAAAACATACAGAACAAAGAAAAAATTTTAAGATCTGCAAAAGAAAATGTCCAACTTACACATAAAGGTAGACTCATGAGAATAACACCCGACTATTCAATGGAAATGATGAAAGCTAGAAAGGCTTGGTCAGAAGTTATACAGATGCTAAAAGAGCATGGCTGACAAACCAGAATACTATACCCTGCAAAATTATCAATCACCATAGATGGAGTAAACAAGACATTTCATAACAAAGTCAGACTGAAAGAATATCTATCTACCAATCCAGCACTACAGAGAGTATTAGAGGGAAAACTCCAAACTAAGGACCCCAGATACACCCATGAAACCACAAACAATCAATAATTCGACAGAAGAATACCCTAGAGAAAGGAAATGCAAACAAGTTACCACCAAAAATGACAGGAAATATCAATCAATGACCACTAATTTCCCTTAATATCAATGAACTCAACTCTCATATAAAACGTCACACACTAACAAGATGGATACAACAACAGAAGCCATTCTTCTGTTGCCTAAAAGAAACACACCTCAACCCCAAGGACAGACACAGGCTTAAAATAAAGGGTTGGGAAAAGATTTTCCAGTCAAATGGTCCTAAGAAACAAGCAGGGGTTGCAATCCTAATATCTAACAAAGTAGACTTTAAGCTAAAAGCAATTAAAAGGGACCAAGATGGTCACTACTTATTCATCACAGGAAAAATTGGTCAAGAAAAGATTTCAATCTTAAATATTTATGCCCCTAATATAAGGGCACCTACTTATATAAAAGAAACACTGCTAAAGCTCGAATCCCACATCAATTCTTACACCCTAATAGTGGGAGACTTCAATACCCCACTTTCAACCCTGGATAGGTCAACCAGACAGAGACTCAACATAGAAATAAGGAGTCTAAAAGAGGTTATGATGAAAATGGATTTAATAGATATCTAGAGAAGCTTCCACCCAAACGCAAAAGAATGTACATATTTCTCAGCTCCTCATGGAACTTTCTTCAAAATTCACCACATAATTGGTCATAAAGCAAATATCAACAGATACAAAAAAATAGAAATAATCCCTTGTAACATATCGGACCACAAGGGCCTAAAGTTAGAGTTCAACAACATCAAAAATCAAAGAAAGCCTACCAACTCATGGAAACTAAGCATCACTCAGCTGAACCATCTCTGGGTCAAGGAAGAAATAAGAAAGAAATCAAAGTCTTCCTAGAATTTAATGAAAATGAATCCACAATTTATCCAAACTTATGGGACACAATGAAAGCAGTCTTAAGAGGAAAATTCATAGCGCTAGATGCCTATATGAAAAACCTAGAGAAATCACACACTAGAGACCTAACAGCTCAGCTGAAAGCCTTAGAATAATTAGAAGCGAACTCACCTAGAAGGAGTAGATGGCAGGGAATAATCAAACTTAGAGCTGAAATCAATACAATTGAAACAAAAAGAACAATACAAAGAATCAATGAATCTAAGAGTTGGTCCTTTGAGAAAGTTAACAAGATAGATAAGCCCTTAGCCAAACTAACCAAAAAGCAGATAGAGAGTGTTCAAATCAACAAAATCAGAAATGAAAAGGGGACATAACAACAGACCCCCAGGAAATACAGAGAATTATCAGGTCATATTTTGAAAATCTATATTCCACAAAAATGGAAAACCTAGAATAAATGGACAGCTTTCTGGACAGGCACTACCTACCAAAATTAAATGAAGATCAGATTAATTACCTAAACAGGTCTATAACCCTTAAGGAAATTGAAGCTGTCATTAAAAATCTCCCCAAAAATAAAAGTCCTGATCCAGATGGTTTCAGTGCTGAATTCTACCAGACAAAAAAAAAAAAAAAAAAAAAAAAAAAAAAAAAAAAAAAAAAAAAAAAAAAAAAAAAAAAAAAAAAAAAAAAAAAAAAAAAAAAAAAAAAAAAAAAAAAAAAAAAAAAAAAAAAAAAAAAAAAAAAAAAAAAAAAAAAAAAAAAAAAAAAAAAAAAAAAAAAAAAAAAAAAAAAAAAAAAAAAAAAAAAAAAAA
>PVIH01003960.1:0-149387 GCA_004025045.1 Sigmodon hispidus | reverse complement strand
TCCTCTCCCCTCCTCTCCTCTCCTCTCCTTTCCCTTGTCCTCACTTTCTCCATGAATAGCTAAACTCCCCTGCTTCTCTCTGGCAGTTGGAGGAAAGACTTAGCAAGAGCCTGTTAGCTTTCCAATTCCTTTCTTTTTCAATCACTCTTAGGCACTTGGCTGAGAAGATTGTAATTTGCAACAATCTTTTCAGCACTGCAGAACTTTCCTTGTGAATTGTTCTCTTGCTTCTGACTAGAATAGTAGCCCAAGATCGCAGGCTGAAAAATAGTTTCAAACCCTAAGCGCAGGTCCCCAGCAGCCAGCCCCTGCTCTGCTGCTTTGAGACCCCTCCACTGCTCCTTGGCTTGTCCTTGCACCAAACAAAGACATCCCAACCTCTATTCTTTAAAGGGCCCATTTAGCAAATGGCTGCAGAGCCCTGAGCTGTTACTGTGGAATCCTAGAAACAAGAGACTGATATGGCAAATGAGTGGCTGGTTCTCGAACAGCATGCAGAGATGTAGCCATGGAGACATCAGATTTTGGAGTGAACTTCCATCCAGCCTCTTTTTGTGGGAAGATTATTGAGAACAGGAGGATTCCTCTGCTGCATGCATCATGCTCCCGCCCCTGAAAGGCAAAATAATTCCTTGCAAATAGAGTTCTGACAGAGACAGAGCTGATGACCTTAGTGGATATTACCCACACAGAATACCTCAGAACTAAGGCATGATGGAGTCCCCACTGATACCGGAAACCACAAGAGTTTGTGAATCCAAAGGATGCACATCTGAGCAGTGACCAAAGGAGACTGGCAATGGGACAGAGGAAGAGTCGGCTGTTAGGATCTAAAATAGACCCCGCGCCCTCCAAATACTCACAAGAAATCACGTTGTCACTTCTGTGAAATGAAAAATATACAAGGGCTTTCCCAAGGGCTGACCAGCTGGGCTTCTTAAGTGGTTAGTAGCTACGAACATATGCGTAGTGCTTATTAAAGGCAGGCACCACACATATAACTGTCAAGCAGTGTGATCACTAGCCCAGGCACCAGGAGGAACACCCCCAAACCCAACAGAGTCATGAGAGGTTGACTTTAGCTTCTGACATTCACAAGGTTATTGAAAATATAGGGAAAAAATGTAGGACTTCCGCAGTGCGACTGGGGGAACACACATGACTTTGCTCTTCTAGATATAGTATGCATAATTAAACCTGTGCCACCTTGAGATTATGTATAATCTTCATTTCTGTGAGCGTTTTACTTCTCCAGGAAAATAATCATTGTGAAGATTGGACCTAGTGCTATGCTCTGTGACATCTTTGTATTTGTACAGTCCTGTGAGTACAGGGTGCCCAGCTTCATCCACACAGATCACCCTGGTGGCTGCAGGCTTCCTTGGTCAGCTTCTGTGGCTATGAAAAATGTCTTGAGTACACAGTTGTGTGGAGGGGTATTTAGCTCACAATTGGAAATGGTTCCAACTGTTGTATTGGGGAAGGTGAAGCAAAGCAGAACAGCTCCCATAGGCAGAAGAGGTGTGGAGGCTGAGGGCTTCCTCCCTCCCCTCCCACCTCAGCCTGTTAGGTGCTGCTGCCCACAGTCAGGGCAGGTCCTCTCTCTTTAGTAAGTCCATTCGAGAAACACTCTCACAAACACATCCATCTCTTCTCCTTGGCACTTGCAGTCTGTCAAGCTGGTCATCAGAATCAGCTATCACATTGGCTATTTTATTGGAAGAATTTGCTCTGCCCCATTCCTGTATTGGAGCCCAGGCTCATGCATTCAGGTCATGTGTAGAAGGGGCTGGATCCAGAAGAGAAAAGAGGATTTGAGCTCATGCCCAACTCTCCATCTCAACTCTGTCTGCTTCTCCATCAGAAACTGATATCTTTCTATCGTTTATTATAATCTATTATCTATCTACATATAATTTATATATATATCATTTATCTATACTTATTAGTATCTTTCTACCTATTTTAGTTGGTTTTACACTTCTGTGATAAAGACCATGATCAAAATTAACTTGATGGTTTCTTTGGCTTATACAACCTGATCATAGTTCATCACTGAGGAAAACCAAGGCAGGAGCTGAAGCAGAGATCATGGGGTGGAGTGATGCTATTTACTAGCTTGCCTCTCCATGGCTTGCTCTGCCTGTTTTCTTATGCATCACAGGACCACATGCCTAGGAAGATGGCATTGCTCAGAGAAGACTGGGTCCTCCTACGTCGATCACTAATTAAGAGAATGCCTCTACTGACTTGCAATCTATGAGGCAGTTTCTCAATTGAGGTCCTGTCTTCCCAGATAATTTCAGCTTGTGTCAAGTTAACAAAAAGCTAGCCAGTAGAGCATTCGTCCATACTATCAGATTTGAAAGAACATGGTATAGCTATTTACAACATTTATGTACAAATAGAATATTTATAATTACACGTGCAAATAGTCCCCTAATCCTGAATCTTTTCTGTAAAAGCCTTGCACAGATGGAAACTGTGTCATTTCTGCCTACTTGGGAAGAGAATGTGAGAATGTCTGCTGTTCGAGATGATTTCTGTGAAGTTCAGGTTCCGTCATGTGTGGTATCCAGGCACAGTGTGAACGTGCACAGGGTTTTTTTTTTTTATATTACTCAATAACAATGAATACATCCTTAGGTTGATGAGAGACAAGTGGACAGGCTGAACAAGAAGACCGTCTGGAAACAGCTGCGCAGTGTTGTCTGAGGCCAGTACCCTTTTGCGGGGCTCCACAGAAGACCTGTCTCAGCACACTCCCTTCCTTAGACTTGCGTTAGACTTGATGGACAGATACCAGTTGTAGCTTATTTTTCTTGGCCTTTACAGTTAGACAGTTTGTGTTTCCAACTTCATATTGACCTTGAACTTCAGAATGTGACCTTATTTAAGCCTGGTCTTCATAGATCCCATTCAATAAGGACATTGAATGAATTATCCCAGATTTAGGGTGCACCCCAAATTCATTGGTGAGTGCCTATGTAATGAGAGGAAAGAGCACAATGAGCAGAAAAGAGGGTATACAAAGACAATGCCTGCAGGCTTAAGCCACGGACATTGGGAGTGTCCACAAAATCAGAATCTGGAAGGAGTGTAGGGCAATCCCCCACTTCAGAGCCTCTG
This sequence comes from Sigmodon hispidus, assembly GCA_004025045.1. NCBI lineage: Eukaryota > Metazoa > Chordata > Mammalia > Rodentia > Cricetidae > Sigmodon > Sigmodon hispidus. Next base: position 146,258 of record PVIH01003960.1, on the reverse strand, counting down.
GAAGAACCTTCTCTGCAGACGCCCACGTTGTGAACCATTGACTTTTAAACCACAAGAAAATATATATCTGTTGTCCTTAGCTGAGCAACTGTTGGTTGTTTGTCTTGGTGGCTGTAGATAGCTCATGTTCCCTTGATGGCTTGCTGGAATGTTCTTTTACCTTGCTACTCAATCACTTTTTATGTCTGATTCCCTGTATGAAATGTTGTTCTTTAGTATTTTTTGATCCAACCTGCCCACAACCATCACATAGCAATACTACTCAAGTTTTACCCAAACAGAAACACAGACTTCTGGGAAACTGCCAGATGGTACCATTTCCTGGAAGCCATTCCTGACAGGATTTACACTAAAACAAAGCAAACCAGGAACTGCCTGGAAGCTTCTTTGTCTCCTCATAACCCAGGGGAAAGAGAGCTAACATTACCTTCTGAGTTCATCTGCCATCACAATGGACCACTTGGGTGATTCTGGCCATAGTTCCCACAGAGCTGGGCCAGTTGCCTGGTGAAGTGATTTCTCAATTCCTGGGGCTATGCTCCTTTCCAGCAAGCAGCTGTCACTGATAATATGAAGCAATGAACTATAAATTGCCAGTGGAACACTGTTGAGTCATTTGTCTCAAAATTAGAATTTGATTTAGAGTGCTTTCAAGATAATCTCAGGAGAAACTTCAGAGTGATTCCACAGTCTGGAAGTGCTATACCCATTTCACATGAATCAGTGAAGTTCACTACGTGGAGAGACTAAGCTTTTATGTTTACAGCATTTAAAAAGACTATATCTACAATCATAGTCACCAAAGTACAAAAGGTTAGCATTTACCAATATAAAAAGAACACCAAAATTTAATTGCTTGCAATCCCAATCAGTGTTTTCTCCTGAGAGAAAGAATAATTATGTCTTTTTAATCCATTGGCAATTAGAAAATCGTTTTAAGTTGGATAACTATAAAAACATGCTACTGCATACATGAAAATGAGAGATGATAGAAAGTACCCTCTAAATATAATTGCTTTTTAATTCTACTTATTTCCAGACTTTAGTCTCTTCTGTGAGCTTTGTGTAGTTCATGATTATTTTTCTCTTTGGGTTGTTTACTTTTCTTAAAGGCTATTGTTGTGAAAGCACAGTGGGTATGCCTAGTAACAAGTGACAGGGTGCAGACAAACCTGCTATAAAGAGCACCTAGTAACAAATAAAATGGTGCCGAGGAACTGACTATGAAGAGCCACGCTCTCTTCCCCACCTCTTGTCTCATACTCTCTACTGGAAACTTCCTGGCTATTTTGGTTGGCAGTGTTTCTGGTAATTACTTCCCTAGCTCTCAACAACATACATATAGCAATTTATTTTTTTATAATGAGTTATTGTTAATGTACTCAAATTACAGAAGTACATATAGCAGCCATGACATTCTATTGATTGCTAATATACTCCAGTGCCTGTGTGCACACATATGCGTGCATATGGGTGTGTGTTAGTGCATGCTCACTTATGCATATGCAACTGGGAAGCCTGAGGTAAACTTCCTATCTCTTTCTCCATCACTTTTAAACTTATTTTTGGAGACAAGGTCTCTCATTGAACCTGGAGATTGTTGTTTTGACTAGACTGGCTTGCCAGACACCCATGAAGATTCACCTGTCTCTACCCCCTCAGCTCTGGAGAAATAGACAATGTGCCTCCCATCACACCTGACTTTTACTGAGGTGCTAGGGATCTAAACCCAGGTTTTTACCTTACCCACTGAGCAGTCTATCATGGCGGGAAGGCAGGAGGATGAGGCAGCTGGACACAATGTATCCACAGTCAGGAAAAAGAGACCTGTGAACACTGGTGCTCAGTTTACTTCCTCCTTTTTAGCAGCCCATGGTATGGTGCTGCCTGCATTCACTGTGCTCTTTCCATCTTAGTTAACGCAATAGACACACATCGTAGACATGCTCAGAAACTTGTTTCCATGGTGACTCTAAAGCCCGTCAGGTTGACAATCATGATTAGCTATCACTGAGACCCTTTGAGATTTGTGTGCCACCTAATGAAAACAATGCTTCAGTAGGCAGACATGATTTTAAGCAATGTTAAATTAGCTTACTGGTCTTCAAAACACATTCTATAGCTGAGTTAGTCTATGTGTGCCATTATGATTATGTTTTCAATGTTGTTTTTATTTTTTGTGAATGCATAATATTTTAGATTGTTTTTTACTCTTCTGTGTTAGTTAATTATACAAACTACACTATGCTTTTCCTACTATTTTAAAATAAATATTTAGATATTTATTTAGATTTTTGTCTCTAAGAAAGTTGAAAAGATATTGTCTTTTTTTGTGAGATTCCATTGTGAAGGGGAGGCACCACCTTAGGTGTGCTGGTCCCTGCAACTGACAACATAGTGAACAATCCCCTGGACAAAGCCTCAGCAAAGGATTGTTATAAGGGAATTTGTCTTGATTTCTGTGGAAACTAATGTGGAAAGACCCAGCCCACTGTGGGCAGCATCATTCCCTGGTTATGGACCTGGACTGTGGTGTGGAGAAAGTTCGCTGAGTACTCAGCATGTACTCACCTCTCTTTGCGTTTGTCTGTGGATATGGTATGACCAGCTGCCTCGCCCTTGCTGCTGTAACTCCCCTGCAGTGCTGGACTGTACCTGCGATATAAATTGATCACATCCCCTCTACGGTATGGTTAAGGGGAAAGTTTGTATTGTAGATATGAGAGAATAACCGGAGGCTTCTGGAAGGATCCAGAGCAGAAAGAGTAAGCAGTAGACTGAACAGGGCCAGCAGACTGGACCTGGCCATGAGAGAAGCAGAAGCAGAGCAGAGAGATAGAGATGAAAACAAAGAACACAGGCAAAAGAGAGCCAGGGAGTGAGCATAGCTGCAGTAGCAGGGTTATAAGACTGAGTAGCTGGGAGTCTGGACGCCCATGAGCTGCAGAAGTGCAGGGTAATGGAGCAGTTGAGAAGGATGAAGAGAAGAGCCATGGTCTCGGAAGTGTGTAACAGGCACCTGTGCTGCTGAGGGCACTTGGAGGTCAGCATGCGCTTTGGCATTGCTAATAGGCAGCACACAAGCCATGTGCCTCTTCTGCAAGTAATAAGGGAAATGAACCCTTTGGTGGAGGCTTCTCAAGTTCCCGTGGAATACTGGCTTTCTTCTAACAAGCAGAAACTGTAAAAATGGAGTTTTCTTTGGACTTGACACTCGTGAATTAAATAAACTCTCTCCTTAGCTGCTTTGTTTCAAGGTTTTTACCACAGCCACAGAAGTAAAATTAGTGCATTATTCACTTTTTTTTTTTTTTTGAGGTTCTGGGGCTGGAACTCAGGGCCTTGTGTATGGCAGGCAAGCACTCTTAACTATATCCCAGACCTTAAAGGGAATTTTCTAGACATTGGTGAAGTGACCATATTGCTGTGCATCTCTTCTGATATATAGTTCATATGAGAATCTCCTACCATCCTGTGATTTTTCTAACTTGGGATACTTTAAAAACACACGTAAATGCATTTTTCTTTGAGATGAGGATTGATTCCCAGGTCTCAAGCATGTAAGAAAAGTGGTCTTTTCCAGGCTATAGCCCAGTCCTCATCTTGACTCACTTCAAAGAATATAGAAGTATACCTCAGTAGTGCCTAATGACTTTCCTGAGGAGGTGTAAAAGAACAGCTGTTTACCTCAAATCCAGGAGCCAAAGACCAAAGAACAAGTCTAGCAAGTTCAGCTTTGCAGGCGTGTGTTTACTGGGAATGCAGGAGTATGAGTAACTCCATGACAGCCCCATCCCTGGAAAGTCCATCCCTGAGTCCAGTTTCTACCTACTGGTATATGAGAAACAAAGAGTCTCACTCTATAATAAGTGTGCAGGAGTTTTGGAGCCGTGGAAGTCCAGGCAAAGCTGGGTGTCAGCTTAGAATGTTGGGGACTCAGTGTGCAGAGGATGGCTTTTAATTTTAATTTTCCTTATGCACGCTCCTTCCTCTCTTTCCTCTTGGCTGAGTAAGTGAGAAGGTACAATCTTACAGATCACCTGGCTCTTATTTTGTCCTCTGGAAAACAGAGACCTTTAGTGTGACCTGAGGTCACACAGCTATCCAGGTGCAAGAGACAGGATTCTGAAGGAGGCAGACGAGCTCCAGGCCATATGCCTGTAAACTCTAGCTGATGGCCTGGAATACTGGGTCTCAGCCTGTGGGTCATGACCCCTTTGTGGGCTGAATGGAAAACACAGATATTTACATTACTATTCATAACACTAGTAAAATTACAGTTATCAAGTAGCAACAAAAATAATCTTATGATTGGGGTTCCCAAAATAGGAGGAACTATATTAAAGGGTCTCAGCACTGGGAAAGGTGAAAGCCACTATCCTAGAATAGCAATAAAGAAGAGCAAAAGGGGATGGTAGTCAGAAAACACACAACAGCCTCCTAGCAAACACCAAGCCCAATGTGCAGTTTCACTTCATGTCCTAAAGAGCTTGAAGTGTGGACAGGATAGACAGACCATGTACCTGCTGACCTATGGCACCACAGTGGATGCTTCACAGTTTACACAAAAGCCACAGAATTACACCAGCAGCAACACTCGGCTCAATGGAAAGTAAGTATTTTTCATAATATTGCTACATAGATGTGCTGGTAGGTTTCTTTGCTTATTGTTATTTCTTTCTTTGTTTGAGACAGGGGCACACTCTGTAGCTCAGGTTGTCCTAGAACTCACTAGGTAACCCAGGATGGCCTCAAACCCCCAGGCTTATACACATAAGCATCTATATCCTTCTTTTCTTGTTACAGATACATTTTAACTGCTCTGTGATATTCCCCTCCATTGCAGACGAAGGCAAGGCTCTGTGTATTGTCTTTGTATTGATGGGCATTTATTTCCTTTTCAGTCTTTGGCTACTTTAAAAGGTTCCTGTAAGAAATCTATTATTTATTTATTTATCCATTCATTCATTTTTGTAGTTTTCATGCATGGCTACCCATTTCCATAGGGTATACAAGACAAAGTAGAGTGTGCGTTGGAGTTACTAGCAGATTTTGGGTTGAAGATATTGCAGATGGCACACCAACACCTACCAATCAAATGCACACTAAAAATACATGAGTGGTATATAAAGATTTTAGAGCCCCAGTAACAGCTGGTATTGAGAACATTAAATATGTTTTCCAGTCTGATGCCTGGGAAATAAATGGCATCGTCTATGGTTTTAATGAGCAATCTACTGCTCGCCAGGGAAGGAGGCCATGTTTCCATATGCTCATTGGCCTCTCGGCTGAGCTCTGCTCCTCTGCTTAGGAAGCTGATGTATACTGTGTTTGTCTTTTACCAGCTGGTTATGCACTGGAGGTGGATCTTTACACATCACCTTCCCGTTACTGAAACAAAGGCCTATGAAAAGTCAGCTTAAAAACATGATAGGTTCATTTAGAGGTTACAGTTCATATTTTATTAGCTTTGTTACTTGGTGCCTGTGATGAGAGCCAATGATAGACTCTTACTTCACATACAAGAACGGGGGGGGGGGGGGGGGGGGGGGGGGGGGGGCAGGGGGATGGCTCCCATTACCTTCCCACCAAGCTGGGGCTAAGTGTTTGACACACACCAAGGAGACATCCCGAGTTTACCTAGTGCAGGGCACTTCCATTCAGTTTGATTTATGTAAATTTTTGAAATGAAGGCCCACAGTTTTCACAAAATGACTCTCGTATTTCATGCAATATACTCTGCCTTATTCAGGGTTACTGTTGCTGTGATGAAGCACCATGACCTAAAGCAAATTGGGGGAAAGGGATTGATTTGATTTGCATATCCTGAACCACTCTTCACTGAAGAAAGCCAAGGCAGAAGCTCAAACAAAGCAGGAACCTGGATGCAGAAGCATGAGCAGAGGCCACAGAGCATTGCTGCTTACTGAGTATCACCCCATGGCTTGTCTACTTTTTTATAGAACCCAAAAACCACCTGTCCAGGGATGGCATCATCCACAGTGGGCTAGGCCCTCCCCCCTCAATCATGTAGAAAATGGCCCACAATCCTATCTTTTTTATTATTTAAAAGGGGGTTTGTTTGTTTGTTTTACATACCAACCACAGTCCACACACACACACACACACACACACACACACACACTCAGCCCACCTCTCCCTCCCCTCCCCTCCTCTGGGAGGATAAAGTCTCTCACGGAGAGTCAATGAAGTCTAGCATATCAAGTTGAAGCAGGACCAAACCCCTTCACCTTGTATCAAGTCTGAGCAAGGGAACAGGATTTCAAAGAACCAGTTCATGCCCTAGGGATAAATCCTGTTCCAACTGCCAGAGCCACACAGCTATCATCCACATTCAAAGAGCCTAGTTCAGTCTCATGCGGGTTCCCCAGCTGCCAGATCAGACTCAGTGAGCCTCCAGCAGCTCAGGTCAGCTGTCTCTGTAGGTTTTCCCATCATGACCTTGACCTCTTTGCTCATATAATCCCTCTCCCCTCTCTTTGAGTGGCTTCCGGGAGCTAGGCACAGTGCTTAGCTATAGATCTTCAGATCAGTTGCTGGATGAAGGTTCTATGATAACAATTAGGGTGGTCATCAATCTGATTACAGAGGAAGGCCAGTTCAGGCATCCTCTCCACCATTGCTTGGAGTCTTAGCTGGTGTCATCCTTGTGGGTTCCTAGCAATTCCCTTAGCACAGGTTTCAAGTTTGTCCCTAGCTCCATAAGGGCTCCCTCTATCAAGATATTTCTTTTCTTTCTCTCCCACTCTGCCCCTCCCCAAACTCTACCATCCAGTTCTCTCAAGTTGTCTTCTCACCTCCCCCTCTTCCCTCCCCCTTCTCCCCAGTCCCAGTTTACTCAAGAGATCCTATCTATTTACCCTTCCTAGGGAGATCCAGGCATGTCTCTCCTAGGGTCCTCCTTATTACCTAATTTTCGAGACTGTGGATTGTACCCTGGTTATTCTTTGCTTTACATCTAATATTCACTTATGAGTAAGTACATACCATTTTCTTCTTTGTGGGTCTGGATTATCTCACTCTAGTGAGTTTTGTTTTCTAGTTCCATCCATTTGCCTGCAAATTTCAAGAAGTCATTGTTTTTTACTGCAGAGTAATACCCCATTATGTAAATGTACTACATTTTTTTAGTCATTCTTTTATTTAAGGGCATCTAGGTGGTTTCCAGGTTCTGGCTATTACAAATAATGATGTAGTAGGAAGCAGGCAATATCACCTTGACCTAGATGAGTGGCCTTTGGGCCTTGAGGCCCCAGTGTACAGGGCATGGCCAGGCCAGTTTAAGACTGGGTGCACTCTGGCTCTCTTCCTGTTTGCTCTCTCGTGTTCTTGAAGGGATGACTGGAACCGTGGCTGTTTCATGTATCAGTCCAACTTTCCAGGAATCGCCTAACTGTCGAATCTCCTGTATCAGTAAATGTTTCACATAAACCTCTTAATAAATATTAACTTTTTAATCAGTTGCTAGTGATTATTACCAACTATATCTGACACCCAACATAGGAACACAAACCCATGACCCTGAGATTAAGAGTCTCATGCTCCACCAACTGAGCTAGCCTGTTCTGGTGATTACAAATAATGCTGCTTTGAACATAGTTGAGCAAATGTCTTTGTAGTATAAATGTGCATCCTTTAGGTGTATGTCCAATAGTGCTATTGCTGGGTCATGAGGTAGAGTCCCAGTTTTCTGCCATACTGATTTCCAAAGTGGCTGTACAACTTTGTGCTCTCACCAATAATGGAGGAGTGTTCCTCTTGCTCCATATCTTCTCTAGCATGAGCTGTCACTTGTATTTTTGATCTTAGGCATTCTGACAGGTATAAAATGGTGTTTCAGAGTTGTTTTGATTTACATTTACTTGATGGCTAAGGATGTTGAACAATTCCTTAAGTGTCTTTCAATCATTTGAGATTCTTTGATTAAGAATTCTGTTTAGATCTGTATCTCATCTTTAAACTGAATTATTTGGTATATTAATGTATAGTTTCTTGAGTTCTTTATATATTTTGAATTTTATCCCTCTGCCAAACGTACGGTTAATGAAGATCTTTTCCCATTCCATAGGCTTCCATTTTGTCTTATTTGCCATGTTTTTGCCATACAGAAACTTTTCAGTCTCAGAAGGTCCCATTTATTGATGGTTTCTCTCAATGTCTGTGCTACTGGTGTTATATTTAGAAAGTAGTCTCCTGGGATAATGCATTCAAGGGTATTTCCCACTTTCTTTTCTATCAGTTCAATGTGACTGGGTTTATGTTGAAGTCTTTGGTCCACTTGGAATTGATATTTCATCTTGATAGATTTTTTTCTTTGCTGAATATGGAATGTCCTTCTCCATCTCTTTTGGTTAATTTTAATTTCAAGTCTATTTTGTTAGATATTAGGATAGCTAGACCAGCTTGCTTCATAGACTGTGTTAGCCTGTGTCCTTTTGTTGGTGAATTGAGTCCATTGATATTAGGAAATGTTATTGATCAGTAATTGTTAACTTCTGTTATCTTTTGGTTTTGGTGGTGGTGATGATAGTCTATGTGTTTTCTCTCTTTGGTTTTGCTGTTCTGAGATTATCTAATGCCTGTGTTTTAGTGGATGTAACTAAATTCATTAGATTGGTGTTTTCTTTCTAGTACTTTCTGTAATGCTGGGTTTGTGGATGGGTATTGTTTAAATCTGGTTTTGCCATGAAATATCTTGTTTTCTCCATCTATGTTGATTGATAGTTTTGTTGGGTATAGTAGTCTAGGTGAGTGTCCATGTTCCTTATATCTGCAAAATGTCTGCTCAGGACCTTCTTGCTTTTAGAATCTTCATTGGGAAGTTGGGTATAATTCTGATAGGTCTGCCTTTATATGTTACGTGTCTTTTTTTCCTTTGCAGCTCTTATAATTCTTTATTTGTTCTGTATGTTTATTGTTCTAATTATTATGTGGCCAAAAGACTTTTTTTGGTTCTATCTATTTGGTATTCTGAAAGTTTCTTGTATCTTTATAGGCATGTCCTTCTTTAGGTTGGAAAAGCTTTCTTCTATGATTTTGTTGAATATATTTGCTGTGCCTTTGAGCTAGGAGTATTTTCCTTCTTCTATCCCTATTATTCTTAGGTTCAGTCTTTTCATAGTGTCACAGACTTCCTGGATGGTTTTTTTGGTTAGGAAATTTTGGATTTAATATTTTCTTTAATCAACAAATCTATTTCTTCTTCATCTTCAACACTCGAGATTCTCTTTTCCATCTTTTGTATTCTCTGTTGGTGATGCTTTCTTGCATCTGCAGCTCCTGTTTACTTCCCCAGTTTTTACATTTCCAGAATTCCATGTTTGTGGGTTGTTTTTTTTATCGTTTCCATTTACATTTTCAAGTCTTGAACCATTTCCTTCACCTGTTTGTTCTTGACTTTCTTTGCTTTTTTAAAGGGATTGATTTCTTTCCATTTTTTTTTTGTCTTTTCCTTAACTTCTTTAAAGGAATTTTTTTAATTTTCTCTTTAAGGAGCCCCTATCTTCATAAAGTTATTCTTAAGTTCATTTTCTTGTGTGTCAGTTGCATTAGAATGTTCAGGTTTTCCGGTTGTAGGATCATTGAGTTCTGATAGTGCCATATTGATTTCGGTTGTTGAATGCATTCTTATATCGGCATTTGTCCATCTTTTCCTCCACTTGTGTGGCTTGTGCCTGTTTTGAACCTGTGCCTATGTAGTCTGCTGTTTTTTCAACGATTGGCTGGAGTTCTCCTGTGTGTGTGTGTGTGTGGTGGAGAGGGTGTTCAAGTGCTTGAGGTTGGGCCACATAGTGGGTCTTGGCAGGACAGCCAGCATTCAGTGAGTGGTAGGAGTGGGGGTATCTCACCTGCTTGAAGACTGCAGCAGAGCAGTAAAATTCCACCAGGGATAGAGGCAGGGTCCAGCTCCCTTGCTGGTTCTGGGATAGATGGTGGGGCATAGAATTTGCCCTGAGGTTTAGTTAAGGTCTGGACTTTAAGGCAGTCCAGCTGAGGAGCCAGGCACTCACCTGTTTTTCCACCTGGTGTGGTTTGGGTCTGTGCCTCTGCCTATACCCCTATCTTATGAAGGCATTTTCTTGGTTGATGCTCCCTCCACTCTGATGACTCTATCTTGTGTTAAGTTGTCATAAATCTAGCTGAGACATACTCCAAACTATTTTGTGCAGTTATCACTAATTTTAAATAGATCGTTTTCTTTCTTTCTCCCTTCATCTCCTCCTCATCCTTCTCTTTATTCTTTGTATTTTTTCAGACAAGGTTGTTGTTCTTTAACCCCAGCTGATCTGGCACTCCTCATATGATCTATGCTGTCCTTGAATTCAGAGCAATCCCTTGCTTCACTTCCTGAGCTCTGGAATTGCAAATATACTACCAGCATGGCTATCTACGAGCTTGTTTTCTATTTTTAATTACATGTATTTATGTATTGTGTGTGTGTGCACCTTCCATGGTTGCATGTGAGGAGCAGAGAAGCACTGTCATGAATAGATTCTCATCTCCTGCCATGAGAGTCTTGGAAATGAAACTCAAATCATGGTGGTGAGTGGTACCTCTACCTGCTGAGCTACCTTACTGCCCTTAGAACTGTTTCTTAACTTCCTTTTCAAGTTGTTCATTGCATGTTTATAGAAATGCATGTAATGTAATGAACATATGGACAGATATGTATGCATACATATGGTAGATGATATATACACATGATATAAACATAAATATGGTAGATGATATATATAAACACATGCACATATCTTTTAAGTTTCAAGCTCCATAGACTCAACTGTTAGCTCTAATCATTCTTAGTGGGCTGAGAGGGGTTTTCCTCACACAGGGTTATGTACCTGTACATGCAGGTGCATTTATCTCTTCATTTCTAATCTTGATGCCTCATTGACCTGGTCAGAACTCCAGTGCAGTCTAAGCAGTGATGGTGAGAACAGGCACCTGGTCCTCCACCTAGACAGGTAGACAGTCTGCTTTTTTGACATTCACATAATACTTGCTATGGGCTTCTGTGGATGTCTATTAGGGTGGTAAAAACTAAAAACTAGGTTGTTGAGTACTGGGCTAAAAGTGTGCTGAATATTTTGAAACATTTTCTGTTTTGTTTTGTTTTGATTTATCCACTGAGGTGATCATGGGCTTTTCACCTTTAATACATTCATATCTAGTCAATGAATTTGGGGTGCCAAACCAACCTTTCAAATCTAGAGTGGACCCTATTTGTTTGTGGCACAGAATCGCTTTTACATATGTTCCTTGATTTGGTTTGCTAGTGTTTTATGGACCGAATTTCAATCCATTTTTCAAAAGAAGTTTAAGTCTGTGCTGTCTTTGTGACATCCTTCTTGTCTTGCCTGGGTCTGAAGATAATACTGCTTTAACACAATGGATTAGGAAGTGTTCTCCCTTTGGGGGAAGAGATTTTGCATAAAGCTGTTAATTCTTCTTTCAGTGTCCAGTAGACTCAATAGTGATGACATTTACACACAGGCTGACTATATGAGCAAGTTTTTTTGTATCAGCTTGCCTTACTGACTAAATCTCCTAGTCCCTACATGTCTGTTCATAAGGTCCATTTCCTTTTGAGGGGTTCCCAGGAGCTTGTGCCTTTTTAGCTGGGATGCATAGAGGGACATGCTTCCACCTGAGCTTCACACCCAATCCATTACCTAGCATTAAGTAGAGAAGATGGTGGCCAGGCCATGCATGTTTTTGTATATTCTCTTAGGCACAGAACTTGACTGCCTGTAAAACAGGGCAAGCACAGTCTCGGTCTAGTGTTTTCAAGGACTCCATTTCCAAAGTAGGACTCCATCCAACCTGAGAGGGTGGGTAGAAAACAGACTCTATACCCAGGACTCACCGAATTACATCACCAGCAGGTGGCTTTGAGCAGCTTAAGAATCCACTGCATCAGCCACTTTTACTGTGAAGACCAGATGCCTAACAGAGGACACAGTGCATTATGGTGAGGAAATCATAGGGGAGTTCATGTCTGCAGATATATGCAGCTGAGATGCCTTACATCAGGAAATAGGAACTTGGGCCCAAACCAGAGACAGGCTATAACACATAAGGCCCTGCCCCCACTTTCACCTCTTTTGTGAGAAGACTTTTCCTCAGGAGACACTGCATATTACTAAACTCAATATAGGAAGCCGACAACAAACCCAAGTATGTATACCACAAAAGTCCTACTTGGTGAACCAGTGAGTTTCACTGGAGTTATTTACAGGAATGTGGGTGAGGGGTCACTTACAGAAGCAGAAATTACTCAAAAGCAGCTGAATTATCAAAGCCCATCCCAGCATGGGTGACAGCTCACAAAAACTGGAAACCTGGAGCTCACTGCACAGCCTACAGGCAGCTAGCTTATCAGGCTAGAAGTGTCCTTTCTAGGTGATTCAGTTGGTCTAACCTTCTTCCAGGCACGGTGGCTGGCCTCAGAATCTAGAGTCTTCTTTGCAGTTTAGCTTGTCTGAGAGTAAATGTCAGGAGCCTTGGTTGTTTACTCTTGAGGAAGAAGAGCCTAGTGAATCTGATCAGTTTTAGGGATTTCCTGAAGCTACTTGGAGGTGTTTGCTTTAGGAAGCTTTCCTACAGAACAGATTATCTCAACACCAGAGGGAACTGCTACACCACACTACACCCAGATGGCCTAGTTCTTCCTTCTAAGCCCTACCTCCTGAAGCTTCCACAGCCTCCCAGAACATCAACACCTAATGGAGATCAAGCGCCCAAACACATGGGCCCGTGGAGGCTCATCAGACCATAATATCTGGAGTTTATAGTGATACAATGGGGCTGTGTGTGTTTGAGGAATCCCAGGAATGCCAGAGTGAATTTTCTACCTCTCAGATGTTCTCTAATGTCCACCATCTCCATCACGCAACAGATCTATTGAGAAGTGCATGCTGTCACACTCGAAGGAATCCCTAATCTCCCAGGCTATCTGCCACCCTTCATTTGTGTTTTTCCTTTCTTAGTCAGAGTCCTCATTTTCTTCAGGTTTCTGGGTCAAATTAAGAAAGTCCTAAATAGTTTCCATGATTTTCTGTTGATATCCAGCAACAGAACAAATAAAATTGTTCTTTGGCAAACTGACCATGGAGCTGTCTCCAAGTAGAATAAAGAAGAAAGTCCTAGAATGAAGTCTTAATTCCAGGATTAATCTAAGAGCTAACAAGCCAGGAAGAAACAGCCCAGTGTTTTGTTTTGTTTTAGTTACTTCCAACTTTTAGAGATAAGATCTCACACTGTGCCCACACTTGTCTGGGTCCACAGCAACCATCCTGTTTCAGCCTCCCAAGTGTTCACATTTATTTTTTAAATTTCACTTATCTGGCAGCATTGTCAAATGTTCCTCTGAGAACTTTGATGGCTCTGATATTGTACAACTCAGTGCAGTCCCCACAATTCTGCTCCACGGTTGTAAGAACATGCTAGATGTTTTTTGTTCAGCATATTTTGGATGCTATAGATTACAGCTGGCTATTTCTCATGGGGATCTGTGTCTCCTCTGACATATTTAATTGAATGTTGTATTTTAGCATGTCACATCAGTTTAAAACATGATGGTTATTTAGTTCCTTGCACACTGGGTCCAAACACACATACCCACATCATGTGCACTTGGCAGCATTATAGCATCTGGAGAGGTAGATCACCTGTTAGGAAAGTTTCCTCTGGACTATGCAAAATATGGGAAATGACTACCCAGAGAGTAATGGTGTGGTCAGTGTGTGGCCAGAGAGCTTATTAAATAACCATGCTAAACAAAGTCGTGAAATGGAATGTGAGAAAAATATATGATATTTGCACACAAAGAGTCATTTTTTTAAGCAGAAATTGACTCTTGGTTTGATATTTTCTTTTTCAGGTCTCAGAAGCTATAAGACTTGAGACTGGTAATTTGATTTTATACATTTATTCCTTCCATGGCTGATATTTTTAGAATAATGCTTCTTTGTCATAATATATGAGACAGCCATGAATGCCAAGAGAAAAGCCCATCAATTGCACCTTTAATAGGAGTTTGACATCTGTGGGGCCTGTGACCTTTGCAAGTGAGGCATTTCTGGTTTCCAGCTTGAGCATGCCTGGCAATCATTATTCTTCACACAAATCATTAGTTTGAAAAATTGTCCATTTCTCTAGAAAAGAGTTTCTCAATCTTCTTAATGTTGATACCCTTTAATGCAGTTCCTCATGTGTGGTGACCGCCCCCAAAATAAAATTATGTTGTTGCTATTTTATAATTGTAATTTGCTACTGTTACGAATCATAATGTAAATATCTGATATGCAGGATATCTGATTGGCAGTGAAAGAACCATTAGACTCCCTACAAGGGCTCATGACCCACAGGTTGAGAACCATTGCTCTAGAAAAAAAAAAATGGAAGAGATTGCATAAAGGGCTTCCACTGAAGAAAAATCCACCAAGTGATGATTGAGATGATCATTTAACACAGCAAACCCTCACCATATATGATAATCAGCATTTTTAGTTGTCTCAAGCATGGTGTGATGTTGAGATCACTAACACATTCACCCATCCCAGCCCAGGAAAGAACTCAATCATCCTTGTTGAAACTTGCTCTACCTGATGGGTACCATTCTGCTCTAAGCTAAGCATCAGTTGGAATGGTTTGAGGACTGGACCAAATAAAAGCAGGCAGTAGTTAATTATACTAAACCCCAAGCATGTGCAGCTTCCTGTTGGTCCTTTAAGACTAAAAAGAGAAACCCTGAGCTAGCAGCAGGAGCATGTTTTGTTTTCTTTTTCTCCAGAATTTCCTCAACACAATGGTGGAAGTCAGGCCAGGTCCCTCCTGACTTGCTGTGGCTCCCATTTTACCCTGCTGCCCTTAGATCTACTCTCAAACCCAATGCTTTATGGGGCCTCCACCCCTTCCTTTCCACTGTTCCTTTATGATTCCTCTGTGTGTGTCAGTCCTGCCGGGGACAACAGTATATCTCAGAACGTCTGTGCTTCCTCAGTAGTCTGTGGAGTGTGCAATGGAGGTGCACTGGGAATCCAGAGATTTATTTCTTTTACTTTTCCCATATGGTAGGATTTGAATCTAAAAGTGTGCCTCATAGGCACAGATATAAGGGCTTAGCGCCCACTGATGGGCTTTTGAGAAGTTATTGGATTCTTGGATTATGAGGGTTTTACCTTATTGGTTAATAGATAGCTCAGTGGGTTTTAGAAGGCAAGGCCTGGTCATAAGAAATGGGTCGCTAGGGCCAGGCCTTTGAAGAGCAAGTGTCATCCTTGGACTCTTTCTTATTTCTCACTGTTTCCTAGCTCCCATGAGGCAAGCATCTCTGCTAGGTCATACTCAGATTTCCAGGATATCTGGCTTCCCATAAGCCCAGAGACAGTGAACCTTACCTCCTATGGAACAAACCCCTGGAACTAAGAGAATCTTTCAACACTGAAATTAATTTGTTCAGCACAATCCATGCAAACAGAGCAGTCTGTCACCCAATGTCTAGCTTCACTGTCTTCATCTGTCACTAACCACAGAGATAAATGTTCACCCTGCTGTGCATTGCGGTAAGGGCTGGATAGGGACAGCAAATGGAAGCCAACCTCACACAGGCTTATTTCTTTTATTTTAGGGTTAAGTCCACTTTCTTTTTATTTTTAACTGAACTTTTTGTTTTGAAATAATTGTATCTTACATGAAATGGGAAAAAATACTATAACGGGTCCTCT
Organism: Sigmodon hispidus; assembly: GCA_004025045.1. NCBI lineage: Eukaryota > Metazoa > Chordata > Mammalia > Rodentia > Cricetidae > Sigmodon > Sigmodon hispidus. The sequence continues at coordinate 130,509 of PVIH01003960.1, read as the reverse complement.
GCACCCCTCATTGAGTTCACTCCTGTGACCATCATGCAGAAGTGGCGTGTGGTGCCTTAGTCCTGACATTAATATTGATCCCCTGCACCCATCTGGACCAGATTTTCACCAGGAATGAGTTCTTTTAGTTAAGTCTCTGTTGTATTGAATAAGGCTGGGCATTGAATGATCAAATGTCTGGGCAATAATTCTTGCAGTGAAAATCTTGCTAAACGTTTGCTCTTCTGCTAGGATGTGTCGTTCCAATCTGTTGATGTTCATGGCTAATGGCATTTGCTATGTCACCCTTTACTAAGGCCTCGAGGACTCTGCAGGGTCTGCTGTGCTTTCGTGGCCTATGAATCCAACAAAAAGAGACCTTTGGGTTGCAGCTCATGGTTTAGATTTAGAATCACCTCATATTTTCCTGGCTCTGAAGCCATCCCTTGGTCATCACTGTTACAAACTCATATTCCCTGCTAACAAGAAACCCTTGATAACAGTGCTAGTGTGTTGTCACACAGTCATAGCCCCATGGGCTCCAAACTCAAATGAAACTTCATTTTGGTTTTTGAGATTTGTTTTTGTTTTAGATGAGACTCTCATGTTGTCTAGGCTCCCTATGTGGCCAAAGATGACCTTGAGCTTCTGATCTTCTTGCCTCTACCTCGTAAGTGTGGGGATTACCAATATAAACTACCAGTGCCAGTGTTTGTGACAGTGAGGGTCAAACAAGGGCTTTGTACATTCTAATCAAGCATTCTATCCACTGAGCTACATTTCCAGCTCAAGTAAAACTTTCATTAGGACTCTGTGTAGGTCAGTGGTCTCTGAACGATGGTATGGTACACTGTTGGAACACAGCCTCTACTGATCCCATTTTCTTTATACACCTCCAAGTATGCTTCCCCATCCTAGCTCTGGGTGTGGTCAGATACCTTGCTTAAATTGATGCACTAGAAGTGACTTGGGGCAAGATTTGAACCAAGACCTCAGGGAGCTTCTGCTCTCACTCTCTCAGCCCCTAAAACCTTGGCAGAACCTTAGGGGCACCTTTCTAAGGGATGAGAGATCTTGGGGAAAGAGAAGGAAGAGCCAACACCAATGACAACACAGAAATTGAGAAGGTGCCGTCTAGGCTTGTCTAACCAGTGTGCCCCATGTAGTCCAGGATAGTTATACATGAAGCCCAACACAAAACAGCCACTTACTTAAACATTTTGACTTTGTGGTAACTGCATAGTGTGGTTCATGGTGCATGAACTTGGAAGATGTTACAGTGTCACACATAATAAATACAATGTTACAGTCATACATAATAAACATGTGTATGCTCTGTTAACCCCTCAGCCAAAGGTTAAACATCCCTGCTTTGGAAAATCGTGCCCCTAAGCTTCCGGACAGCTATAGTAAAATGCATCCATTCAGGCAAGGCCTTCGGAAGAAGCACCCAGCAGAGTGCTGCCCACATTGCTCTCACACCAGGTGACAGGGCATAAAGCAGTGTATGTCAATCTCTAACCTGAGTGGCTCATTCATCAACAACCATATTAGAGTGTCTGTGACCAAAATACTCATGAGAACAACTCGAGGGAGAAAATATTTGTTTTGCTCATGACTGCTTGGACAGAGCATCATAGTAGCGGAAGGGTGTGGCAGAGGAGATCCTTCATCTTCTGGAGAAAGGAAGCAGGGAGTGAGGAAGGGACTGGGACCGTGCATGACCTTCACCAGCACAGAGACCCAGAGAACTATTTCCTCCACCAAGGCCCACCTTCTAGCATTTCTGAAACTTCCCAAAATCAGCACCACTGGCTAAAAAACATGTGAGCCTGTGGGGAAATGTTCACATTCAAACTACAACAGATGTCTATAATAATGGCCTCAACCTTGTATCTGGCACAAAGAAACTGAAATATCTGGTAGCACCATAAGTTTTCTTTATTTCTCAATCCCTGGCTTTGTTTTGGGTCACTGAAAGACTTCTAATTCAGTGACAGTTACTCTCATTTCCAAATCTTCAGGCTCCTAAAGAAGGTAGGCACTAAAGGATAAAAAATAACCTGTAAGCCTGGAAGAGGGTCTGATGAACTCTCCAGGTCAGGAGGTTTTGCCACTGAGAATTTCTAGAAATGCCAAGGAATCTCCACTGTATACACAAGGGGATCCTCCATGAAGAGACAACTCTTAGCACAACAAACGTTCAGATGCCACAAGCATCCTCCTGTCCCTGACCACACAGTGTATAGATGTCTCCTGAAACCTGGGTACCAAAATACTTCAAAAGCCTCTATGGGCAGATGCAGTCCAGGATGAGCAAAGTACAAAGCATCCAGAGTAGCCACTCTGCTCCTCTTGTGCCTGGTTTGCTGCAGCAAAGGCTATCTTTAGCTGTAATAGGAGCTCCATTATATTCCTGCAGCTCTCTCTAATACCAGAGTCTGCACAAACAGGAGTATAATGGACACAGGGATAAAGCGCTACAGGAACACAGAAGGTCCAGCAGTCTGCCTCCCCAGAAAGACTAGGGAAGGACTCCAGGCCTCCTCTCATCTTCCATGGTCCCATCTTCACCCTCTACGAGGCAGCTTCGGCTGTTCTCACCAGACAGGTGACGAGGGCCTCCTCTTGGCCAGTCCAGTGTCAGGATTCTTGGTAGTCAAGGAGGGTCACTGGGTAAGCATTCAACTCCCTTCCCTGATCTGCACAACCAGGCTAGAACGAGCTTAATCTAGAGAATTCCCCCAGATGGAAGAGGTGAGGTGATGCTTCAGAGATGAAAACTAAAGTAGATTGCCCTGCTTAAGCATCTGGAGAACAAGGAGAGTTAAATTCAAATTTTGGAAAGGAGAATCTGGTAGTTTCTAAGTGATACAGACAACTTTAGGGGCAAACTCCTATGTTAACATACCTCCAAAGTATCTTTTTTTCCTTCCCCATTGACAATTTGGATAAAATTTGGAATGAGTCTGCTCATAGGTGTTCCTTCTGCCATCTTTATGATGCACACTGAGCATGCTCAGAGGCAATCCTGTCTGCCATCTTTATGACAAAAGCTTAGTGTATCCAGAAGTTTACCACTTTAACTTCATGAACATGTTTCTCATGGTTTAAACATAGATAAAAATGTGTCCACCATCTTTTCTTCTTGAAGCATAAGCAGTGCACACTCAGCCTTGTGTCCTTCCTGAAAATGGATCCCTATGTGAACATGTAAGGGCTTGGTGAACAAAATCATTCACTTCATTTTGGGGATCCTGCCTTGTACTCCTTAAGAGTTGTAGATAGTGGATCCTACTCTATTATTCACCCTGCTTAATTTTTGGCTTTGGCTTAAAAAGATGTGAGCCCTGATGGTTGCAAATTTGTTCTGTAGATACCTCCAGTCCTGGAATACTGAACTCTGTATTGTCACTCAGGGTCAAACAAACAACCTATTGCAACCCACCAGGTGTTTCTGCCTAGAGCCTCCATGATAAACCTATAGAACTTGCTAGAACCCAAGAGAGCATGCTCCAGACTGTCCCCTGGAACCTCTCTGGCCCCAAGAACTCTCCCTTCTTTTATTCTGTCAATCTTTCCTTCCGATGCTTTCTAATGCTTTTACGCATCTCTCATTTCAATCCCGAGGACTGGAAAATTAGTGCCCAGGAGCTCTGAGCTCAAGGTCTTCTCATCCATGCATAGGAAAGGCCAAGAGTCTGCTATTTTATACGAGCCTGTGACTTGGGACCTCTTTCCAGGATTCTCAATCAACCTTAATCATCATGATTGCTAAAATAAAGTTAGTCATGATCTGACTTGACTAGTTGCCCTTGCAGGGGTAACTAGCAGATTTCCCCTTCTGACAATTATAAAAAGTCCCAGTGAGTGATCTATGTACCCATGTATTCACTCATTGAGCAAAGAGAGGTAAAAAGGTGAGGGGTGCAGACTGAGCGGCTTTACAGGGTTCATGAATGCCTTGTCTTAGTTCATAGTGAGATGGAAATAAAGACAGGTCAACCAGAGCTGTGACAAGCAGCCTGTGATACATCCTAAAGCATCTCTGCCTCAGTTGTGAGCCAACCTTCATGGAGAAAGCAGACAGAACTTCGAACAGGGGCTTGCTGACAAGCTTCCAACAGCCAAGTTCCCCCTGTGCCTCTCAGAATGAGTCCTAACACCTCTCAGGCATGCTCCTCATCTCCACTAGCACTGGGAACACGGTCTCTTCTTTCCCTTCAGTTTCTGCCGCTCGTCTGCAAGGTGGAGGTTTAGCCACTCCATTTCTAAAAGATGTCATCACCCTCAGACTTCCTTGACTCTTTTCAGACCAGTCTAGGGCTGCCAGGCACTGCTGCATCCCGACTGTGGGCCCTGCACCCTGAGAGGATTACCTGTCCCCTCACATGGGGTAGAGGCTGTGCTGACTCATTCTCAGACCTTCCAAACCCAGCTCTTCCTCTGTCACTTCTACTAGGACCAAGCTCAAGTCCGGGGAGACCCTGTGGAACCATGGAGACTATGTGGGAGCACCACACAGATACTAACCTCATGTCTTCCCTATAGTCTGACATTGGCTTTTCATCTTTAAAGCATGAATCAAGCTCAGTATCCTGGAGACGGGATGCCTTCTCCTGCATCTCTCAAAAGGTTCTTCATGCACATGGACTATGATCCAGTTTGCCCCATGGGCTGTCCTGCCAGTGACTGTAGCATGCAAAGTGGAAAATGTCCTCTTTATTCTTTTATTTACTCGCAGCCCTTGGTGTGATTCGTGTTTTCTGTTCCCTGAGAAATGTATTCATGTGTATGATAACCACACAGCGGGTATTCTGGTTTGTAGTTTTGTGTGACTTTTCCTGGAAAGATGCTAAGAAATATTCATTCATCCCAGGTAGGTAAGGTACAGACAGACCTCAGAAAGGTTTTCATTCAGGTCCAGCTTGGGTTATGTGTGTGTGGTCATGTGTGTGCATGTAGAAACCAGTTGTCAGTACCAGGTGTCGTTCCTCACCACTCACCTTGTTCAATGAGACAAGATCTCCCACCGGCCCAGAACTCACCAGGTAGTCTATTGGCTAGCCATGAGCTTGTCTTTGTCTCCCAGGACTACAAATATAATCCACTACATCCAGTTTTGTAGGACATAGATTCTGGGGAGAAAAGTGATGTCTTCATGCTTACAAGATGAATACTTCACCAGCTGAACAATCAATCCTCCCCTCCTGGAGCCACTGAATTTATTGGTAATACTTGAGCACAGTGACTCATGAGAAGAAATCTCCCCAGGTCAATTCTTTACAACTTAGTAAACTCTCAGGGACCAGATGAGGAGATAACTCAGTAAGTAAGAGTGTTTGGTGCACAACTATGAGGAATTTAGTTCAAATCCCCAACACTCACCCAGCAAACCAGGGTTAAATACATGTATCTGCAACCCCAGTTCTGTGGCAGGATAGAAAAAGGAGAACCACCCGGGCTTGTTGGCTGCCAGCCTAGCTCCAGGTTCATGAGAGATTCTGCCTCAGAGAAATAAGATGGTAAGTGATGCAGCAGGACACACAATGCTTTCCTCTAGCCTTTTCACACACGTGAGGTTATGCATCACATATGCTCACATGTATGTTAAATAAAAAATTTAAAAATAAATGACAAAATTTTTGGAATGGAGAGCCTTCTGAGGAACTCCTGGTATTCCTGAGACTTATGAGCATCCCGTGCACCCCTCCCTAACTCCATGAGGGAATATTATAAGCCTGGTTGTTCATGGAGGTCTCCTATGGGTCAGCACAGCTCCTCTGCATCATGACCAAACCAGGGAAACAACCTCATCTGGTGTCACTGGAGCCTGGACAATGGCCCCAGGTCATGGGAGATGAAAACTCTGCCATTGAGAGCCTGACAGCTCTAAGTGAAGTTCGTTTCTATCTGTCCTGCTTTCCAATCCCCATCTGCTGTTTTTCAGTTTAGGCAGTGTAGGCAAAGCGGTACTGCTTACTCCCCACCATAGACCAATATTATCAAATGCTGGGTGTGTCCTAATTGCTTTTCCACTAACTCTCTAAATAGTTTCCATGTGTTCTCTTGGATTTTTAGCATTATCCAGTCTATAGAATTATTCAAAAGATCCATGTTTGTGATCATTTTTATTTCTGCTTCCCACATGTGAAGAACTATCTACTTTGTGGAATGTCATAATGATACACACATACACCTTTTTTTTCCTGTTACTACTCAATCAGTTGGTTCACTTCTATAATTTCATGTCATGACATCCTGAAAAGAATTAATTAGCATTCTTCTCAAAACACAGATTGGTGTGTTGCCCTTGGAGACCCTAATAGTTCTCCCAGGAGCACCCAGGAGCATCCTATTCCATCACTTGCTTGTGAGAATTAGATGCTAATGCAGTGGAGTCATCTGACTGCAGAGCTCTGACAGAATCTTGTGACCACAGAGTGAGGCCTGAGCACTCAGGATGCCCTCTCAGAGAAGTTGTCTCCTTCAACCTTGTATGTGGTAGGACGGGATTTACGGGCACCTGATGAGGTCACCCCATGACATCACTGTAACAGCAGCCCCTGAGTGCACATGTTCTGTCCTCTGTCCTTCTGCAGAGTGACCTAGAGCTCATAATCCTTGGGCCTCAGCATCCCCAGTTCTGGGCTATGTGTGTGCACCACCACACTTGGTTTCAAACTGTCCTGGCTTTGTTAAAGCTACGCTTTCCCTTGCCCTGACAATTCTATTGCCATTAATGAGATAAACAGTCAGTTTACCAGATTCCCACCCAAGGGGTGGCAATAGATAGCATTTTGGTACTGTTTACTCAACACTTGCCATTATATCATTTTATTAGGTATTAGTGTAGTCTTTTACTGAATAGGTGAAGCTTTTGAGAGTGAAGGACAGAATTATTTAAACCAACTAAGTCTAACCAGAATGGTACTAGTTCTAGCATGACCCAGCACTAATGTAAAGATAGTTATAGCGTAGCCTGGCACAAAATCATAAACAACTTACAATCTTGTATTTTTTAAAACTTGATTGCATAGTTTCTTCACTCTTGATAAAACACATTAATTACTTCTCCTGGACTCTGTCCTTCCTGCTTGCTAATCTGAGCTGGTATGAATTAGTAGCTGTGGACCACTCCCAAAGTTCTTAGCTAGCTCCTAAATTGAAGTTAAAGGCCCTATCCATAATCAATACAATGTTATTCCATTTCACAGGACACGATTTGTAGCCCTGGGCAGACAAAGGAACTGGATGACAGCAGAGCCATTTAAATAAAAGTGGAACAATGTGTGTTCTCAGGAAGAAATGACTTTAGGGTCAGATTTATGTACGCAACGGCAACAGGAGATCAGCCGCAGTGCCATGGCACAGCCCAGCTATCTATGCATTGTCAAGGCTATCTGGAAAAATCAGATTACTTTTATAGCAATCATTTATTTTGAATTTTCCCCACATTGTCTGAATACCTGTGCAATGCCTTCATGTCTCCGAAGATGGTCATCATTCATGAATGGATTTTGCTACAGCCACATGCTGCCTTCTGTCTTCATTCAGATACAAGCAGCAGCCATGTCTATGTTGACATTGCTGTGCTGAAGTTGCTCAACAAACATTTTCTGACCACCCACCAGACACACATGGAGGTAATGCAGTGACTAGAACAGTCTTTGCTGTCCTTAGGAGGGTAAGGGGCACTCAGCAAGCATAGGGCCAATGGTGCAGTATGCCAGACAGCACTGGGTGCCATAGAAAGAGGAGCTGGGTTACACTGTGGCTAAGCAGCACAGGACTGGGTACTTTAGAAAGAACAGTTTATTTATTTGCCTGGGTATTTTTGACACAGGAGATAGAGAGGGAAAGAATGGGGGGAGGAAGGAGCTCCAGGTGAAGGACAGACAGCTGTGCAGAAGTGTCTGAGGAGTGTGGTGGCAGGAGGTTGTTTAGTCCTGGTCGTGGCACCATCTCCTGGTCCCCATGCAGTTCTGCAAAGTGGTTCAAAGCCTTTATTGCTATAGGCACCTCTCTCTCTATTCTTGTCTTCTCAAAGGAAAGGATTCAGTGAGAAACACAGACAGTTCAAGACTTAGCAAGGCAAACACTCCAAGAGAGATTGGAGTCAAGGCTCCAAAGGCAGAGAGCAGCCCCATGGGGTCTGCAGAGTGAACTTAAGAAAAAAATGTGTACAGATTTTTATGAAGTAGGTCATGTATTCATGGGTAAGGATAGCCTTCTCCCCTGAACTAGAAATTCTCTTTATGTTATCTCTTCTCATGATTGTCTATAAAGCATCACATAGGGTGAGGAACAAGACGAAACAATGGCATTCCAATTCCAATGATATCAGGGCTTTGGGAGGCACAGACCTTCTGCTAATGCTTGTATGTGGGAGATTTCTTGTTGCCTTGGTTTCTGATCTAAGGGGACTACTTAAGTGCAGCACTGAGGCTGCCTAGCCACAAACGGGCCTCTGACTCTTGGGAGACACAGCCACCCAGATGCATCTGCAGTGTGCCTGGCATCATTATTTCTTAAGGGAAGAATCAGCCTTTATACATAAGCATCATTATTGGAGGACAGAGAAAATTGACAGCTGCCAATTCCCAGAGTCCTTTTCAGTCGGGCAGTTTATACTGTAGAGTCCAGCCATAACATTTTTATTTAGGATCTGAGGTCATAACCTTTCTTGGTGATGTGACAAAAGTGCCTGGTAAGAACCATATGAGTAAGAAGAGGTTTATGTTGGCTCACAATTCTAGAGGATGCAGTCCACCACAGTGGCAGAAGCATGGAGTAGCGGGTCACATTGTATGTGTAGTCAGGAAGTGAAGAGAGATGGATACTGGTGCTCAGCTTGTTTCTCCTTCTAATCCAGTTCAAGATCCCAGCCCATGAAGTGGCACTGCCCACATACAGAGTGAGTCTTCCCACCTCAACTAACAGAGTCTAGAAACGCCCTCTCAAACATGCCAGGAAGTTGATGTTCATGGTGATTCTAAGTCCCCTCAAGATGACCATCAAGATGACCAACAGCAGCCTTTTTCTTTTTACCGTTTTTTTTTCATTTTCTTTACTTTCTTTTTTGAGACAGGCTCTCATGCCTACTATAGTCCAAGCTATCCTCAAACATATCACATAGCCAAGTACAACCTCAAAGTCTGAGCTGTCCATCTCGGCCCCTCCCAAACACTGAGATTACAGCTGCATACTACCATACCTGGTTTACAAAGCGCTGGAGAGAGAACCCTGGGCTTTCTGCATGCTAGACAATTCCTCCAGCAGTTGAGCAACCCCAGTCCTCTGTTTGGCCCTCATGAGACCTTTGCTATTTGTCCTTTTTAGTGTGTGCTCCCTGTGGATCATTTTTCCTGTCAAGGTGTGCACCCTGGGTTCTGACACAGAGCTGCACACACAGGGTTTCAACAGCATCCACGTACCTTCTGTGGCCTCAGTGTCTCTGATCCCAATTGCTTCAGAGATTTTCAATCATTTCTTGTAAACGAATGGCTGAATAAGCTTTGGACTTCTTCCTAGAAGTTCATGTTCACAGAAGAGCTTCTTCCCAGCCTTGTTTTCTTGCAGTGGGAGTAGCTGCTCTTCTGTGCTGTCTGCAGATCTACCGGCTGGAGTGGGAACAGCACTCTAAGTCATGAAAGGTGAAGTAGCTTCTAGGTACAAACAACTTTTAAAATAAGTGACTCTTACTCCACTGAGGCTGTGTGTCTAACTGTTGGTCATAGGTGGAAATGAAGAACAGATTCTTTAAAAAAGTGTAGGAGGTAGGGGGGCAGGTGGTCCACAAATAGCTTCTCCCTTGGGGATGTTTGTATACCTCTGTGGGAGGGCTGACTAGTGCACTCCACTTAACTGTGTGTGTTGCAAAATAAGTAAGAGGCATAAAATACCACTAGCAATCAACATTTTCCCAAGATAGCACCCACTGTACAAAGAAACCTATTTCCCAAGCTTGAATGCAAGGGACCTAACCCAGGCTTCAGCATGCACCCCCTTTAGAAATTTGATTTCATTTCAAGGACATAAAATTTATATATTTTAAACCCCCATTCAGGGGCTTCTCACCCACTTGGGAAAGTCTTTGGTTTAGGTTATTAAGAAATGTCATGTTGGTGGTAATATGACATCTTGGTCCTGTGAAGGGAGCATCTGTGGTGGTTGCTCTTGATTATCAACTGATGGGATTTGGGATCACCATGGAAACAAATCTATGGCTGGTTTTCTAGGTGAGGTTAATTGATGTGGTACACTGTACCCTGAATGTAGATGCTCCTGTTCTGTGACCTAGTATCCAGGACTGAAGAGAAGCAAACTGAGCTCCAGCAGTTCACCTAGTTGTTACTCTCTGCTTCCGGACTATGGATACAAAGTAACCAGCTCCCTCCTGCTCCTGCGAGCCACCCCCACCCCATGGACTGTATCCACTGTAACTGTAAGCCAGAGGAACTCTTTCTTCTTTAGTTGTTTGGGTCAGGCTTTTGTCACAGCACTGAGACAAAGTAACTAACACAGTGTCCACATGTGCTGTGAGCTCACTGTAGGATGGTTTTTATTCTGCCTATTTCTTTGTGTGATTCTAAATCAGGAAAGAGTAAATTCTGCTCTGCCACTGAGTAGTTTCTTAGCTATGATTGGTTTTTAACATAGTCATTAAGCTGACCCAATGGGACCTGAAGGGGATTCCTGCACAGTGTGGGGCTTCCTCCTTGACTCTGTATTAGGCACAAACCGAAGTGGCTGCTTTCTGACTCCACAGCAGCAAATGACCTTGAAGGTGTCATTTTTAAGAAGAGAAAAGGGGAAGTTTGTTAGAATGGGCTAGGATGCTGGAGTAAGGGGTTGGGGGAAGCCCTGGCATAGAAGCAAATGGAACTTTATAAAGGTAAAGCGAGAAACCCTGTGTTAGGATGAGGTGTTAACTACACATGTTAATTAGGTGAACCAAGCAGGGGGCTTTAGAAGGAAGAAGTGGCAAAATAAGAGACCAGACCTTGGTGGCTAGAAATGTAATCTAACATTTTTTTAGCAAGACAGAGGGAAGGGGAAGAAGGACAAGGCCTGCCAGAGCCACATGCTCCAGTAGGCTAGTGTCTCTGGAGGAACAATAGACTCATCAGTCCCAGAGAGTCACCATCAGCAATTCTGTGTTTTCACTAAGAACAATACAGACCCTTGGGATCACAAGGTATTTGGTTCATTTCAAATCATCCCTCCAATCACACCACTTTCACCCCAGTACTTGATAAGATAATTGGGGAAATGAATGAATGAGTGAGTGAATGAATGAATGAGCACATTTTTGGTCAAGTGAACAGTGCATGTGTAATTCAGGACTTAGATGCCTATCCCTTGCTATCCTTGTCTCCTGGATGTCAAGTGCTGACCTAGCTTTGCTGTTATAGTTTGGATATGAAGTGCCCCTTGAGAGAGAAGCATATGCTGTAGACTTTTGTCTCCAGCTGATGATGCCATTGAGAGGCAAGAGCATCATGCTGGTCCGCTGAATGAGCCATAAGAGTCGAGAACTAGTGGGAGGCAGTAACTCACTGGGGAAGGAACTCTAAGGGGTATATCCATCTTTTCTTTCTCTCTTCTTATCTATCTATCCACCTTTCTATCATCTATCTCTCCCTTTCTCTTTATTTCTTCTCTCTCTCTCTCTCTCTCTCTCTCTCTCTTCCTTATTCCTCCCTCCCTCCTTCCCTTCTTTTCTTCCCCCACCTCCATTTTAGCTGCCATGAGGTCACAAGGTAGAAAGTTGCTACCCAGCCAAGGCTCCCCTCACCGTGACGTTTAGTCTCACGGTAGCCTAAAAGCAGTGGAACAGGGTGACCACAGACTATAACTCCTAAAACTAAAGGCTAAAAATAGACCTTTCCTGCTTATAAGTAATTTTCTCACCATGAAACACACACACACACACACACACACACACACACAGCACACATATGCTGTGTTCTGAAAATGCCAAGTGTTCCTTTTCATGTACAGCATGTGTGTTTCCTGACCACTGGGGACAAACAAATGGCTGAATGTGGAATGTGAGAATCAGTGCCCCGTGGGTTTGAATGTTGTCCCTAAGAGACAGGGGTCTTGTTCCACGGCCAGCTGGGGGTAAGTAGTGGGTTCCAAAGCAGACACTCAACTGTACTTGTATCCTTCAAGGAAAAACAAAACACCTCAACAACAACAACAACAACAACAACAAAAACCCACCTGTGCTTCTGCTTGCTCTTCCCTCAGATAACAGAATGCTAATATTGAAGAGAGGTGTGTTATTGAAAGGAAAAGGATAATTATGTGCATTCAGCCCCACAAAAATTATCCAGGTACCACAGTGGAAACTTGATTGCTGGGGATTAGTAATTATAGATTGCCTGATTGCTGGTGTATCTCAGCTGAGATGAATTCACAGATAATAGAGATTCATGTGACTTCCAATACCTATACCAGATAAATCATGGTTAGCTGCTGTCACTGCTGCAAAAACTTCATACGTTCTATGATAGCCTGAGTAGATGATGGCAATTAGGGACGGTCCTCTCAGACTCACTAGAGAAGAAAAGGCTTCTGTGTGGAAGGCAGAAAGGGGCTGTGCCAAGGACAGCTACTGCCAGCTCAGCAGTGAGAAGTTCTGATATATTGTCACTGCATTGTCAGAATAGGGGACAGAGTCCTGGATGGTACTGTCAATCATATCTCACCAGGTATAATCACTCGCTTGTCACTCTGCTCACTCTATGCCATGGGTAGAGTCCATCAAGTGCTCAGAGCCTGGCTAGTGAGCTAGTGAGCCTGACATGACACATCTGAACTTCCAGCAGGAGTCAACACAGGCATAAACAGGAGGAACATTCTCTTCTTTTCTACGCGCCTTTGTGGTCATCAGCAGCACCCCTGTCAGTCTTCACTACTGCCACCCAGCCTCCCTTGTGCCATGTTTGTCTGAAACAGAAGAAGGGGGATCTCCCTTTCAACAGTAAGTTATTTACACAGAAAAGGAATTTCTCAGCCTTCTTTGGAGCTCCTAGAAATGGATCCCACTGTGTCCTATCTCATCCACCTGATAAAGATGAGAATCTTCTTGCACTAGTAGTAATATGTCTGTGAGTTCTAAATCACCGCTCCATGCTCTGATTCTATATTCTGGAGAGGGGACTGCCTGGTGGGCAGTGATTCAGGGTGGGGGACATCAGGGGGCTTCTTACTTAAAGAGAAACATAAACTTCCTAGCATCAAGTGTTCCTAACCCATGCCTCTAAGATTGTATAGATAGATATTCCTGAGATCCCTGATCTTAGTCCATGGGCCTTCCATTATATCACTCTTTCACTCATTCAATTACACAGCCCTCAGTATCAAAGAAATCATACCAATTTTCTTTTTGAAACCTGTAATGATTTCTAAATTTACTGGAAAGCAAAGTCATATACTTGTCTGTGAGATGCCACACGTCTGCTCTCTGCCTTCTGTCCTCTCCTACCCATGGCCACAGTTCAGGACTTCCTTGGTAATGGAACACAGAGTCATTCCTATCTTCGGACACTTATGTCTTTCTGCCTGGACATGGCAGGCATAGGGGTTTGTCTCATCTTGAAGTCTATAAGGAGTGTGAGAAGATTGAGCCTCTGTGGCAGGAAATAATTAGGGCAAACTTCCTGGAAATGAGGAGGGGAAGTATCTCTTGCTAAAAAACAGTAACATACAGCACACCTCTAGAATAGGCTTGTTCACGCTGGCCAACCCAGCAGCTAGATAGTGAACTCTAAAGCCAATGGTAAAAGAAATAAAGAGAAGTCTGTGTTGCTGTGCAGCCATCCCATGGGAAGGCAATGGCCAAGGTCTCTGTGGCATGGTCGAAAGAGAGCAGGGAGGGAGGGAGGACAGGTATGGTATGGGGTAGTCAAATCTTGTCACAACAGATTAGGAAGGAGCAAAAGTACTTGGGAAGCACACCAGGAATCAGGAAAGAGATGGTTTTTCTTTGGACAAGGTGGCCCGAGGCTCTGAGACCCCAGTAATCAATATATATGTACCCACATAGCAGACAGTAGACAGGAAATAGTGACACAGAGTCTGTTTCTCTGTATCAAATTTGAAAGGAAAGGGATGTGCTGTTTCACAAGAGATGATCTGGAAGTATGCTGAAGTCATTCAGACCTTCATGCTCAGATTCCCCAAATCAGGGGCAGCTTCTTGTAAAGATAGCCTTCCTTTGAAGAGCATACATATTTTTAAGTATAGGGGAAGGCAGAGTACTGTGAAGTCTGGTTTGGAGAGCCTGGGCACAAAACAGCTGATGTATTATAGAGAAGACTCAGGCTGCCAGAGTGGCAGTGTGCTGCCAGTCACAGAAGCCCAGCTGAGGTTGTGGCCTCTGAACACCTCTGGCTAGAACACATCAGCCTTTCTTTATGTCAGGTACCTACACAGCACTACTCCCAAGCCCTCTGCTCTGTGCTGAAGGCACAAAGGCAAGTAAATGTATTATAGTCCGACTTTTTTTTTTTGTTGGGACCATCTGCTCCCCAGTAATGACACGGAGACTTACTATTAGTTATAAAAGATTGGCTGATAGCTTAGTCTTGTTTCTAATTAGCTCTTATAACTTAAATTAACCTGGTCTATTAATTTACTTTTTGCCTAGAGGCTTTATTACCTCATCTCCGTGATGCTCACCCTGCCTGCTTTGCATCTCCTAGAGTCTTCGTCTTCTTTTTTCCAATGTCCTCTCTGCCTGGAAATCCTGCCTAGCTATTGGCTATTCATCTTTTTATTAAACCAATCAAAGTGACACATCTCCACAGTGTACAAAAGATTATTCCACAACAGTGTATGCCTGCCCCACTATTTAGTCATGGCTCAACAGAGGCCTGCATAGTGTATATAGACACTCTGGAAGAGATGTCTACTGTAGTGATATTGTGGAGATGGATGGATGCATGTGCTGCCACATCACCCAGAGAAAATTTGTTACAAATGTTCCTGACCACACTGAGTCCAAAGGTCAGGTATAATAACAATCTCACCTTAGCTTTGTCTTTTTCTATGGTTTTTATTTTGTAGAAGACAGGACACCACTCAACAAGTGCTCTACTGCCGAGCTACACTGTACTCTCATTTATAATTATGTAAGTAGAATAAAGACATGTTTACATAAGAGGCACATAAATACAAGTACATACTGTTTGCATATATGCAAATGTCCCTTTTATTTTTAATCTACTACTCAAACCACTAATCTTTCTCAAAAATGGGTCCTGTTAGCTCATCTTGGCAGTGCACAGCTACCTCAGAGATGGAGAGAGTCTCAGCTGCTTAAGGGATAAAGGTAGGAGGAGTGTGCTGGCTAATTTTATGTCAGCTTGACACAAGCTAGAGTTATCTGAAAGAAAGGAACCTTGGTTGAGAAAAATGTTCCTATAAGATTTGTCTTTAGGGCATTTTCTTAATTAGTAATTAGTGGAGAAGGGTCCAGCCCACTGTGGGTGGTGCCATCCCTAGGCTAGTGGTCCACTGTTCTATAAGAAAGCAAGCTGGGCAAGCCAAGTCATGACAAGCCAGTAAGAAGCACCCCTTCAAGGCCTCTGCATAGCTACTGCTTCCAGGTTCCAGCTCTGCTTGATTTCCTGTCCTGGCTTTCTTTAATAGTGAACTACCACATAAAAGTGTAAGCCAAATAAACCCTTTTCTTCCTAACCTGCTTTTGGTCATGGTATTTCATCCCAGCAACAGTAACCCTACCTAAGCCAAATATCAAGTTTTCAAGAGCTTTCTGAGACATAAAGCAAGTTCAGGGTTATCCTGGATAACTTAATAAGGTTCTGCCTCAGTCTCAAAAGGAAACATGAGCTAGACATACAACTGGGTGGGAAGAACAGTTGCTTAGTGAACTTGACACCCTAGAGTCAATTCCTCATACTATGTAAAGACAAAGCAAGAACAAAATCCTGGTGTTAATGCCTTGGCTCATTAACTTCTGAGACTATTTCTCAATACATTTACCTCATTCTAGTATATCCAAAACTATGTGGATTGTTTGGTGTTTCCATTTCAGTGAGATTCTGAACTATCTAATAACTTATTTATTTCACCTCTGTCTGGGGTTCCTCCTATCTGAAACTGGTGTCAACATGCCATTGGCTAACAGATCATGTGTCCTCAAGGTTGCCTCTCTGGCTATTGGCTAATGGCTTTCTCCAGACAGCAGTAATCTGTTTTGACCTATACAGGCAGAAGGTCTGTACTGAGCTTGCCCCCAAAATGTCTTTTGTTTGTGATAAAAAGAAAAGAAGCTCCTGCCCCAGGAATGCAAGCATAGCTCCACATCAGCTCTCAATGCCTTCACTGCTAGGCTTGGGAAAGCTGTCTGAACACTGATCAGCTCAAAACTGGGTCAGACCCAACCTGGTGCTCTCTAAACCTTATTCTTTTGGAGATGATGTTGAGGTCCAGCTGTGGAGAATTACAACCTCCTGTCACCAATGTCCCTGTGTCCTAATTCTGTAAATACTATGTAAGTGTGTTTGTGTCATAAACTGAGTTTCTATCCCTCCACCAGGGGCTTGGAGGTGATAACAGACTGCCAAGAAGCTTAACGTCCACCTCAGCGCCAAAGAAATGGACCCAGTAGGATGTTCCTGGAGACTTACATTCTAGAATAGTCTCTTAGGACACAGAACTGCCTTCCTCCGGGTTCTTCTTACTTGCCTAATAAGAGTATTACTACCCTTATTAGGGATAAGCCCATTCCTCTACAGAAGTGCCATCAAAATAGAGGAGAAAGTGGGAAATTATGTTGTGCTCACACATAGGCATCCATGCACATATACAAGAACACATGCATACACGTGCACATGCATGGGCAGACACACACACACACACACACACACACACAGAGAGAGAGAGAGAGAGAGAGAGAGAGAGAGAGAGAGAGAGAGAGAGAGCAAAAAGCAATGTGGCTGAAGCTGTTAGGAACAACCGTCCTCTTACTCAGTATGGACAGAAGCAAAGCTCCATCCTGCTGTTCCTTGCTGTGCTTCCTCTGCACATGGTGACAGATTGATCAAAATGTGCTGGGACATGCAAGAGGGACTGTAACTGTGCCTAACGGGGCATCTGCAGCTGTGTGATGTTTTTGCCAGATGTAGACATGCTAGCCAAGGACAGATCATCCAGGAGGCCAGCTGGCTAGCAGGGCTTCTGGAAACCACCATGTAAAATCACTGTGCACACAGGTGTTAGGATCAATCAACTTCCTGAAGGCCCAATGCAAACCATTGTCCTCGGGATCTAACTTTATGAAAGAGAGTTCACCTTCACTCCAGGGCAGTAGGCTATTGCCTGGACTTCTGCTCTACCTATTTCTACCATGATTTCAATTTGGAATGACACTTGGGAGATTGTTAACCTTGGGAGCTGTTTGTGTGGCTTTTCTCTGCCCCAGGACTGGAGGGAGACCAGCTAATGACTGTCACTTCCTGGTCCAGTTGCAATTGGAAGGAACATACTTGCTTTTCAAATTTCCCAGCTTTCTGCTCTGGCAAGGGACTGTGTGAGGTGGGGCTTCAGCCCTGGAGCTGGCTCTGTGCTGGAGGCAGAACCATGTTAGCGGAGCCAGGCACTATCAGAGAGGCCATCTTAAAGGCTCCAGGCAATTCCCACTAGTTTCCATAAACCTTTTAGTTAGTGGTTTCCATGGAAACCATGTGTAATTGATGGTTCATTTCCTGATTGTAGGCTTATCTGTTAGTGGAAAACTGTGCTGACCCAGAGACCCAGGTCTGAAGACCATGCTTTCCAAACTCCCGTGCTCAGAACTATGAGCAGCAACAGAGCACAGCCAAGAGAGATGGTATTTGAGGAGGCATGACTGGTGTGCTCAGTCTTTCATAGCTGTGACCAGATATCTGCCTAGAGGTAACTTAAGAGAGAGAAAGCTGGTTTTGGCTGAGTTTCCAGAGCTCCAATCTATTGTGACAGGAAAGACATGGGGGCAGAAACTGGAAGCAGCTGGTCATGCTGTACACGCAGTCAGAAAGCAAAGAAAGGAGGGTGTGTTCTGCCCGCATATAAGAATTTCCAGATGACCACCATTCTCCGTGTTCCCACATGAGGGAATCGGTAGTTCTTGGTAAGCAGTCTCTTTCCCAGATGCTCAGGCAAGATGATTTTATTGTCCACAGCTCTCCACCACCCATCCGTGCACTGGGTCATAGGGAGGGTTTCAATCCAGGAAAGATCTTCTTTAGTGTACCCAGGTGCTCCATGGTCACACTGTAATGTGCATGAGGCTTTTATTGTTACATACAGGTTACATACAGGTTCCAATGAACCAGGGTTGATGGCCTAGTTCTGCCACAGCAGAAAGGCTAAGGACCCTGCAGCACCAATGGGTGGGGGTCTTCAAAGAAAACCATGTGTAAGAAAGATGGAACACACCTTGGCATTCCAGGATTGGGCAAAGGGGTAAGGTACATCAGCTATTGGTTGAGTTTTCTGGCATGAATCCAACTTTTGAATCCATTGGCTGGGGTGTTCACTTGCAGACCTGGGCTCTGCCCTCAGGGGCCAAGGTGCGGATGGATGAATCCTTTAAACTGGGCCTCTCCCTCTAGGTCCTCACACTTCCCCCTCTGACTGGTTCCTGAGAGTTCCAATCATGGAACTCTCCTGTCTCTAGTTCCATCCAGGTCCAAGTCCAAGGGCTCCATGCACTTTCTAAGACCTCAGTCCCAGCAGGAAAAATAATCAGTAGGAGCCACACTACCACTTTGAGAGGGTTGTCTGGATCTTCCCATCCTTCACTCTGGGAAATCTTCCTTGAGTATATAGGGGTCTGCTAGTCTGGAAGGTTCCAAGGACCCTACATGATGTCCCTTAAGGTGGACCCAGTCCCCTGGTTGAAACCTGTCAGGGGGAACACCAGATTCATAGAGGGCCCTGAGATTGGACCACACTTCCTTGTATGTCCACTGGGCTCCTTGTGAAGCATTGAGAAGATCTTGGTCATCTACTTCTGCCAAGGAATCCACCTAGAGGTTAGGGATGGTCGTCAAGGGATCCCAAACATAAATTCAAATGGGGTTAGCTTCATCTGATAAGGAAGATCTTTGGTCTCGTATAAGGCAAAGGGAGCCACCCAGTCTGTGCCAGCTTCAAAGGTCAATTTAATTAGGCTCCATTTTAGAGTACAGTGTATCCTGTCTACTTGTCCTGAACTGTGGGGTCTGTATGCACAATGTGATTTCCAATCACTCTCCAGAAAGGTGACTATACTCTGACCTACATGAGACACAAAAAGCAGTCCATTGTCTGACCCTATCATGGCTGGAAATCCATACCTGTACAGGATCTCTTCAAGTAACTTCTTTGTCATCACCTGTGATGTTTCATGTTTGGTGGGAAAGGCTTCTGTCTATCCTAAAAAAGTATCTAACAAAACTAGCAGATACCTGTAACTATACTTGCTAAATTTTATTTCAATAAAGCCTGCTTCCAAGTAGGCTCCAGACTTCTTCCCCCTGAGTCGATACCCAGGGTTTCCAGGCTTAACAACAGCACTGGTGAGGTGACAATGTTTACAAGAAAGCCCTGCATTCTCTGTGTTCCCACATGAGGGAATCGGTAGTTCTTGGTAAGCAGTCTCTTTCCCAGATGCTCAGGCAAGATGATTTTATTGTCCGCAGCTCTCCACCACCCATCTGTGCACTGGGTCATAGGGAGGGTTTCGATCCAGGAAAGATCTTCTTTAGTGTACCCAGGTGCTCCATGGTCCATTAACACATGTGCAAAAACTACATCAGTCTGGAGTGCTACCTTTTGGGGGGGTTCCACCTACCAGTCTGTTGTCCCTGAGGACAGGTCCATCCCCTCTCTGGTGCTCTGGGCAAGGGACAATGGTCAGCTTCTTGGGTAACCATGGAGCTTTAGGGAGGGCTATCAGCTCCACCCATTGGACAGATGTCCCACATGGCATCGAGTCTGCCTATATTACCTCTTCTGCAGTAGTAACTGCAGCTCCCACATACCTCAGGCCATCTTGCTCGAAGCTGCTGCAATCTATACCAGGTAGCTTCTGCAGTGAGCAATGGGATGTTCTGCAAGTCTGGCCAGGACCCCAGAGCAGTTGTGCAGTGGTGCCTCCAAATCTGGGTCAGACAGTAGAGTAGCTAGATTCAGAGATGAGGGCACCTGAAAGAGTATTCTGGCAGAGTTAAACAACACTGTCAGGTACTGAGTCATTCTGTCATTGCTCAGCCACCAATCAGGGGGCTGCTTGAAAACTCCTTAAAGTGCATGGGGGTGGTTATAATGAGAGTCTGTTACAAGGTCAACTTGTCAGTGTCCTTGACCAGCTGTGCCACAGCCCCTATTAGTGGAGGCAAGCTGGCCATCCAGCTGTCAGTGGTTAGGACTCTTTTGACTATCCCCTTGCTCTCATCTATGTATAAGTAAAATGGCTTGGTCACATCTGGCAGACCCAGTGCTAGGGATGAAAGTAGACTCTGCTTGAGTTTGTCAAAGGCTAGCTGGTGGTCCTCAGTCCAGATGAAGTCTCACCCTTCTTTGGTGGCCTCATATAAAGGTTTGGCCAATTCTCCAAATCCTGGGACCCATAGATGACAGAACCTCACTGAGCCCAGGAACTCTCTCACTTGCCTGGCAGTAGTAGGTGTGAAGATCTGAAGTACTGTCTCTTTCCTTGTGTCTGAGAGCCACTGCTGCCCTTCCTTCAGGATGTATCCCAGGTATGTTACCTGTTGCTTGCAGATTTGGGCCAAAGTCTGTAATAGCTGCTCAGTCCCCACCAGGCAAGTTTCTAGATCTGTAGCTGCATTCAGCAGATCGTTAACATACAGACTAATTTCTGGGCTCTGTGTAGCCGCCAGCAGCACGTTAGAGGTGTGCTGATTCCCAAGTTGTTTTCCTTTGATTCTCTTTTCCTCTGAACTCTCCTTTTCATATTCTTCCTGATCCACCTTCACTAACACTGCGTCCTTATCCATTCTCTGTGCTGTGCTACAGACCCTACTCAAATTTGCAGGCCATCTTGTGACTGCATTGGGGACCCCAAAAGAGACTGGCGACAGACTACAGGGGGCTCACCTTACCTTTAACCATATTACAATCCCACACTAGGCAAATTAGGGGAGAGGCTGCATCTGCGATAGCCTAATTGGCTGTGGATTCTTCTGTGGCACCACCCTGAATGAGCTTTTGAGTCTAGGTCTGCATCCGATCTCTCTCCTCCATCAGGAAGGGTACCTGCAAAAGCTGTGCACAGCCATCCCATATGGGGATGTCTGCACAGGATTAGAGGGTGTAAGGAGGTGGGGGAGAGACCTCATCCTCTGTGCTGCCTCCTTGAAGGGCCTCTGGCCTAGGAGCCAATGGGGTCTTTGAGGGTGAGTTTCTCTCTGTAGCTGCCAGAATCTTGACCTGTCGGGGCAAAAATGATTTAATCCAAGGAGGTGGATTCTCTATTAAATCTTTCTAGACTACTAAATAGGGAACTTGATCAGCACATCCTATTCAAGGTCTGAAGACCACTTTCTCCGCTGCCTCTATGAAAGCCAAACAGAAAATTCCTCCCAGAGGCCAGTCCACACACAGTGCTGGCCATTCTGACCTGCAAAGGGTGGCAAATTTAGACTTTTTAATCATAACAGAAAATTTATTAGCATGTGCATTAACCTTTTGTTAATGATTTAAGACTAAATCCAGTGGTGAAGAAACTGCCTACCTTCTGACATCATAATCAGAACCACAAATACAGGGAAACACAGACACCATAGAGGGCAGACTAAATGCAGAAGAGAAATTGTCTGTCCCATGGCATTCCTTACAAATATGGGACACTTTGTCCCCACAGAGATTTGAGGATCGCAGTCCTCACAGATGTGAGGTGCCCTTTGCATCCTTCTAACTACAGATCCTTGAGGTCCCGCTGTTACAGACACAGGCTGGGAAGCCTAATGCGTTTCCCCAATTCCTTCCCTGGGCAACTTGGCTCTGGCACAGCCCTGGTTGCCCTTTTCTGGTGCTCTGTCTCCTTCAGCAAATCCTACCAGCATGTGCCACCACAACTGGCCACTCTCCTGCTACTTACTGCCACCGTGGGCTCAGCCACACCCCAGTGGCTCCAGCGCACTCCTCACAGCCTCCCTCCTGCTGGCAGTCACTTACCACCACTCCCCGGTCCAGAGTACCTGAAAGTGTGGAATTCCTCTTGTTGCATACACCATGTTATGCCCACATGTAAAAATTTTCATGATCGCCACCAAAAAAGCTGGACATGCTGTGATGTGCATGAAGCTTTTCTTGTTACATAGAGGTCACATACAAGTTCCAATGAATCCAGATTGATAGCCTGGTTCCTGCACAGCAGAAAGACTAAGGATCCTGCTGTCCCAAGGTGCGGATGAATCCTTCAAACTGGGCCCCACCCTCCAAGTTCTCACAGCTGCTGGTGCATGACTCATTTTCCCTTTGTTACTCTCCCTTCAGCATCTTCCACAGACCCTAGTGTGATCCATACCCACCTCCCTTCACCCTCAGCATCTTCCACAGACCCTAGTGTGATCCATACCCACCTCCCTTCAACCTCAGCATCTTTTTTTAAGTCCTTATTATAAAATGTAACTACCTTCCTCTCACCTCCGCATTCTTCTTCAGTCCTAGTCAAATGATGCTGGCAAGGTGTCTGCTTCTCTTGTCTCACAGTCCCCCTGCCTACCCTCCCTGAGCACCTTGGAAAGCTGCCAGCAGAGGAAGGGCCAGTTGTGAAGCTCTGCTCTGGGTGGGATGAGGCTGGAGAGCTGCAGTTGGTCATTCTGGCAGCCTTGTTGATGGCACCTCAGCACTCACTCTATCTCATTGTCTGTCTTCACTTAATGTGTGTGTGTGTGTGTGTGTGTGTGTGTGTGTGTGTGTGCACCTATAGATCTATTTTAACAGGTCTGACTCTCTTACATTGAACAAGGGTGCTTTGTATGGCAAGAACAAAGAGCCCCAGAGTCAGTGGTCAGGAGAAAGAGTTTAGAGGTTAGTGAGAGCTGAGTTCTGCTCTGAAAACACAGTCATCAGAAAAATCTCGTAGTGGTGTGGTCCATGATGAAAGCACAAGTCAGAATGGCAGCAGCAGAGCAACCACAAAGCTGTAGTAGTTACTGAATCCTGCAGTGAGAGACAAGGAGTCATCTGTTTGGTGAGCATTTTGTTTGCACCAAGCACTTTGTGCACAACCTTATCTCAGTGAACCTTAACAATAGAGAACCCTGGGTACCACTTTGTCCCATCTGTTGAAGAAGCATCCAGACTCAGAAAAGTTAAGGGATTAGGATACAATTTCACAACTGTGGTTCACACCAGAGTTTACACATTCCTTTGTCCCCTTCCAAAGCACTACTGACTACAGTGACCCTGCTTGATCTGGGGAGAAACTACAGACTCACACTGCGGCTACTACTGTAGGAATTGATGGGGGAGGTACAACTGATACAGTCTGTCAATGGGACTGAGATACAGCAGTATATTTGACAATTATACTCCACCACAGAAACACAGGTCTGGCAGACATGATCATTTTGTATCATTTAAAGAGATGAAGAGACTATTCAGGGCTGTGTGCATTAAAATCTTTTGCAAGTGAAGTACTTGACTTAGTACTTGACATAGTGTGTGTCATGTTGGGGTGAAAGTGGGGATGGAATGAGTGATGGTGAAATTGTGGGGTGGTAATGGAGGTTATAGTAGTCAGAATGGGGTTAGAGGTCATGGTGAGGATGAAGATGAGGGATGGGAAGTGATGGAGGTGGATGGTGATACTAATAGGAGAGATGGTAATGGTGAAGTCATAGGTGGTTGTCATGGTAGCAACAGAAGTGCTATTGGTGGCGATGGAGGTTGGTGATAGAGATGGTGCTGGTGGTGAAGGTATTGGTGATTGTGGTGAAGGTATTGGTGACTGTGGTGAAGGCACTAGTGATGGTGATGAAGGTATTGGTGATGAAGGCATTAGTGATGGTGATGAAGGCATTAGTGATGGTGATAAAGGCATTGGTGATGAAGGTAGTGATGATGGTGGTGAAGATACTGGTGACAGCAATGGTCACAGAATTAAATCTTGTGACCCTACAGTCCTTCACCTATGCCACATTTTTTGAAAGAGAAGATGTTGTACTAGGTTTCTGATCCAGACTTTTGGGCCTAGACTCAAGATTCAGACCCACAGTCCCACAGAGACACACAGATGCTTACATTAACTTTACACTGATTTACCTAGGGCCCAGGGATATAACTTGCTAACTCCTTCATCTTAACTCAGCCCATGATTCTTGTTCAGCCATGCAGCTCAGTACCTTTTCTCAGCAGTATTTCAACTTCTTTCCTCTGCATCTCCTGGCATCTCTGTGGCTTCTCTGCTCTGCTGTGAGATGTTCCAAGAGTTTTTTAGTCTAGTAGCCCTGCCCATACTTCTTGTCTGCCTCCGGCCAATCAGCTTTTTATTAAACCAATAGGAGGAACAAATATTTACAATGTAATAACATAATCCCACTACAAGAAGAAAGTAATTTTGCCATAAAGGGAAAATTTTGAACCTCACTGCAGGAATACTGGAGTTACAGATACTAACCACTACACATTTTGCCTTTTTGGGGGGCATGGAGGAAGTTCCAAGAATTGAAAGATTTTCAGGCTTGTGCAAAAAGCCCTTATACCAACCGAGCTATCTCATTGGCCTCAGACATTTAATTCTTAATGACAAGTATATAAAGTCAATGTCATGGTATTTTTAACATGCAATTAAACCAACATTGTAAAATGAGAAATAAACAATAAGAAGCAGTAAACCTGCTGTCATGAACTTTCCTTGAACAACAATTCCCTGGCTAGGATATGAATAAAACTTTCATGCAAAGAATCAGATTTTCTTGTTCAGTATCTCTGGAAAAGTCACTCAGCCTCTGATGCCTTCTCTATTATCACGTCTCCAGTGAGAACAATTGTGTGTCTGTACCTGTGAAGCCTCTCAGCATCTGTCTGTCTATCTATACATTGTTCTTCAAGTGGCTTCTTTGTGCAAAAGCCACTATAAAAAGGCAAAGGAGTAACAGCAAGACGGATGTCGTGTGGTCATGTAACTTAAAGAGTGGGCTGGGTAGTAGTGCCACTGTTAAGAGTGTCTGCCTGGAATACACAACACTCTGGGTTCAACACCCAGAACCCCATAGAATGGGAATAATGGCAGAGGGATCAGGAAATTCAAGGTTATCCTCATCTACATAGTGAGTTCCAGGCCAGCCTGGGCTACATGAGACACCATTTCTAAAAGTAAAATAAAACCAAAAGAGTTCAGAAAGTGCCATCCTTTAGAATCCACAAGTTTGGGTCCTTTTGTTTGCCAAGGAAATGTGTAGAATCTACCCAAATCGATTTGTTTTATAATGGTTTTAAACAACCCCAGAACTGCTTAGCCATCTAAGTTTGGAATAAATAGATTCAAATAATGGCCATAGACACTCAGAGTTGATCTGTGGGAGAGGGAACAGAGATTAAGAGGGAGAAAGAGGGTGCCCATGTATCCACACCCAAGTTCACATTTGATCTCTCTAGAGAGCCATACACCAGTCACTTAGACAGGGCTTGGAGTGTATTTGCCTTCCTACGGAACATAAAAGGTCTTCCAGAAATGATCATAGCATGATAGGACAGGCAACCCAGCAAAGCCACTCTGTGACCTGTGGTCCCTGTGGCATATACTTGGTGTTTTGTGGACCTTCATTCAGATGGCTCACTGTCTCATAGGTCTCCTTGCTAATCATGCTTCATTTAGCTCCTCATTTCAACCACTGAGTCTCCCAGTCACTGGGACACAGCCTTCTCCTCCTCCTCCTCCTCCTCCTCCTCCTCCTCCTCCTCCTCCTCCTCCTCCTTATCCTTCCCACCATGTCCCTCATCTCACCTTTTAAAGCAGGCTAGTTCCCAGCACTCATTCTGATGGTCACCACTAGGCAGGAAGATTTGCCCTCCTTAACATCCCATGAATGTGGTGTGTGTTATGCCCACATGTAATAATTTCCACCAGGGAGGCTGGACATGTTATGAGTGGAGATTTTATTACTACCTACAGAGAATGAGAACCCAGGCCAATCACCTAGCTCTGCACAGCAGAAGGAGGTAGGAGAGCATTGCCCCAATAGGCAGGGGGTTTAAAGAAAAACCTACGTAATCAAGATGCAACACACCTTGATGTTCCAGGATTGGGCAAAGGGATAAGGTGCAGCAGCCATTGGAGTTTTCTGGTTCGAATCCATTGGCTGCTGCGGAAGTTCACTCACAGACCTTGGCCCTGCCCCCAGAGTGAATCCAGGTCCTCACAGTGCAGATCACAAACTTCCCTTCTCCTCTCCAGTTTCTAGAGAATTCCCACCTGGGGGGGTGTGAGCCACCTGCTTCTGCTAAGGACACCATGTGTGAGTGGGTCAGTGTTTTTCACAGGTCCTTTCCTGTCAGCTACAGACTATTTGAATCTGAGATAAAAAACCAACTTGGCTCAAGTTTATCTGGGTATTTCTACAGCAACAATCAAAGGCCTTGCTCATGGCCAGTGGATTCTGAAAGATGAAGGATCTATTTTTGTTTCTCTCCTAGATCCTGCCTGACCCACGAGCCTCCCAGGATTCTCTGTCCTGATAATGTGGATACATCTTATTCAATAAGTCCTTATTGAGTATGTATCAACGACTCATGAATCCAAGCCTCGTGGTGTATACACTTGTCATCTCCACTACTTAGAAAGCTGATAAAGGAAGGTTGTGAGTTCAAGGGCAGCCTGGGACAACTTAGTGAGATCATGACTCAAAACAAAAATAAAAGTTTAAAAGAGTGGGTGAGTGGGGGATAGAAGGCCTGACAAGATGGCTCAGCAGTAAAGAGCTCTTACTGTTCTTGTAGAGAAACCAGTTCAGTGTCTAGTGCCCACATGGTAGCTTTTAGCCATCCTTAATTCCAGTTTCAAATGATAAGATTCCTTCTTCAGGCCTCTGTGGACATCAGTCAAGCACATAATGTATTTAGATACATGTAAGCAAAAAATTCATATACAAAAATTAAAACTAAATGTCTTCTTTAAAGAAGGAAACATGCTTTTTTAAATCACTACTCTGAGTGTATACAACTGTTCTCTGACTGGATAAGCGGTATTTTGACAGGCTCCTGGTGCAGAGTAAGATCTCCTTCTGGTGTTGAGTATTTCTTGAACCCAAGAAGGCATTTATCTCTTTTGGATCTTTCTGTACTCAAGGATTCTTACACATCAAAGATCAGGTTGGAAGCATTGTATAAAACCTTAGCAGACTGAGTCTTAGCACATAATCCACCCACATCATTAGGACAGAGAATTCTGGGGGACACACAGGTCAAGTAGGAGGTAGGAGAGAAACTGAAATAGACTCTTCATCTTTAAGAATCTACTTGCCATGGGCAAGGCCTTTGATTCTTACTGTAGTAAAATACAGATAGACTTGAAATGATCCAAGATGGTTTCTGCCTCAGATGCAAGTAGCCTGTAGCCAATTGGGAGAGGACATGTAAAAGACATAGACCCACTCACACATGGTGTCAGCTGCCACATTCCTGGTGAGCCTGTGGGAGTTCCTGGAGGCAGAATGTGGTATTGCCAGTGGTCACATAAGAAATTTATTCTCCACCTGTATGTGTGGGAAGGAAAAACAGAATGTCCTATTTCAGGTCCTGGGAGCTCTCCAGGAAATAAACATTCTGCCGTGATGGAGGCTGCTTTTGGAATCCAACTTTGTTGTTGTCTCAGTCAGATTTGGTTAGAAAGAAGTCTCTAGTTTGTGTGTGTGTGTGTGTGTGTGTGTGTGTGTGTGTGTGTGTGTGTGTGTTACAAACCTTTGGTTTCAACACAGCAGATAAACAAGACTAGGGAATACTCACTGAAACATCTGGATAAGAAAGGAGATGGAAGCCTAGCCTTGTGCAAGTCCTAGACCAGAAGCACCTATATGGTTTGATCTAGAAAGAGTAGACATTGTTTTCTCCCTGAGTCAGGGACTAAGTGTGTAGACCTGAGGAGAGAATGGAGCTGCTGTGGAAAATATCAGTATCTCCAAGTGTTAGCAAAGCTGTATGTCACCTCTTCAGCCTCTCATTCCTTCCTTCTTCTCCTGTGGTGATAGACCCTGACCCAGTACCAGCCCAGCTGTCAAACCGCTGTAGACACTCCACAGGAAGATATCAAATCACAGTAGCTAAAGTTGGGGCCTATGAAAATACATCTGGCCCTCAAATCCACACAGATGGCCAAGCAAGGTCATTTCTCCACTTGTAACTGAAACAGAAGCCAAGCAAGCTAGACAGAATAAAAGTGGACAGGGAGAATGTGAGAAAGTTCTCTGGCAACGCTGTTATATGCACATCACAGCAACAATATGCAAAGTTCAGTGTCTATGTCCACCGATGGTCAAGTGCATTAGGAGGGAAAAATACACATAAAAGATTCAACTGACTATAAAAAGGTGGAAGGTGGTGAGGATGTTAAAAATTTTGGATAAATAACTGTGGGCAAAATGTAGATGCTGGCCTTTCACTTAACGTATGAGAGAGAAAACTGGGAGTCAGGATCAGATCTGATACCTGGAGAGGTGATTGACAAAGGGAGGGATGGGCTTTGTCACCTGCTGAGCCCCACCTCAGCATCCTCTCATGCTTCCCTGATGTTGCCTTGTCATTAGTATTCATCAGAAAAAGCTGAGCTTCCAGTCCTAACCACAGTTGGTTCCAAGGCTTCCTTCTTTGGAGGCTCAAGGTCCCTGACTGAATGAATAAGGTCAGCTGGCCTTGTCTGCAGATCTATACAAGAATAAGAGTCCTCAAAGACCTTCTTAGCTGGGAAGGTGGCTCAGTTAGTAATGTGCTTGTCACACTGCATGAGGACTCCAGTTTGATTCCAGGGACCCACTTGTATTGGTCATTTTACATGGTACCAGAACAGAATATCTGATCAAAGCAACTAAATGAAGGTATGGTTTATTTTGGTGTATAGTTCAAGGGTACTGTCCATCATGGTGAGGAAATTCTGGTGGCAGGATTATGAGGCAGCTGGTTATAGTGTATCTGCACTCAGAATGCAGAGACCATCGATGGTTGGTGATGCCTCAGCTCCCTTTCTCCAGGATCTAAGCAAGGGAATGCCACCACCCAGAGTGGGCAGGTTTTCCTACTTTAATTATTGTAATCAAGATAACTACCATGGGCATGCTCAGAACATCATCTACCAGATGATCTGAGGTTCTGTCAAGTTGACAATTAGCAGTAACCATTGCAAGTGGTATAATTATAAACCTGGTGCTTACTGACAAGGTCCAGGCCAATGAGAGGCCGGCCTTAAAAAAAAAAAAAGTGGATGGCTCCTGAAGAATGACACTTAGTGCCTGGCCTACACACACACACACACACACACACACACACACACACACACACACACCCTCTTGGAAGGTGGAGATTCTACAAAGTGAAGCACAGACACTGTCAGTCTGAATACAAGTATGGATGGCTATGACAGAGCCAAGAAGATATTCAGCACTGCAAGAGCAAACATCACATCACATTTGGAGATTCCAGAATAGTCTCAATACAACTCAAATCCAAGGTGTGATATGAGGCTCAGATCTCTAAGCAAGACCCCCCTTCCCTGATAGAAGACTTCCCAGCAGTAGACTTCTCTGTGGACAGACAGGCCCTGCCCAAGTGAGAGCAGTACCCTTTCTAAGAAGCCATTGTCTGCGTTGGAGAAGATTGAGATTTCCTCCTTCTTTGACTTCCCAGGCAGCTATTGTGTTCTTGGGAAATCTGATTTGCATACTGGAGTACTTGCCTGGCAAGACCATTTTCTGTCTGTCATTCCCTCTGGGCCTGAATGACTGTGGTGTCATTCACAAAGACATCTCAGTGCAGGTGTTTACATAAAATCTACTATTCCTAACCCTTAATTAAAATAGAGGTGCCAGGGCTGGGGAGATGGCTCAGTCAGTAAAGGGGACCTGCGTTTGGGTCTCCAACACCCTCAAAAAAGCTAGCTACTACAGCTTGCTCTGTAATGCCAGCATTAAAGGAGGCAAGGACAGAAGGACTCCAGAGCTCACTGGCTAGATAGCCTAGCCAATCTGTGAGAGACCCTGACTGAAAGTAAGATAGAGAGCTATTAAGGAAGCCATTGACATGGACCTCTGGCCAGGAATCAAACTCAAATTGTCAGTCTTGTGGTCTTGGCAACAGATGTTTGTTACCCATTGAGCCATCTCACCAGCCACACACACACACACACACACACACACACACACACACACTCTTTTTTGCTATTGATGTTTCTGACTATTCTGATAATGGTTTTGCTTGATTTCTCCAAATCTGTCTACCACAGACCAGGCATAAATCTCTACAAGCAATTTCTGCCATAGTTCTTGACCATGGGGACACAATCTTGCTGACCGTTAATGGGCTTTATTGCAGGTAGCAGGGGTGCTGGCAGAACCTCTTACATCAGATGAGTTTGGAGAGCCTATTAGAATCCTCAGGAGAAGTAATAATCTTCTTGTGAAAACCACTCGGCTTTGACTGTCCCACTGGGCAGCACCTCCATCCCCATGGCAAGGCAGGGAGATCTGCTAGGAACAATTTTACCCCTGCAAACACTGCTAGCTGTGAGAGAGTGAGTCAGACTCTTGGCTGGAGACCAGGTCAAAGAATGCCTTCCTTGCCTTAGGCTGGTGGAGACTGCAACACTCTCTGTTAAGGGTAGCTCGTTTCTAAGTTAGGTGCAGAGAGGCCGATGTGACTGATTGCTTTTGAAGACTGATGTTCGGCATCGCTGGGGAGTACTCATTGCCCAGAACTGTTTAAGAAAAGAGCTACAGAGTAGGAGCATCCTTCAGCCTGTTTCCGGGTGGCCTCAGGTCCCGTGGGAACTCAGACACTGTCTCCTTTCCCATTTTATTCTTCCCATCTCTTTATAACTGATGTACTTCCTACAAATAGAGTTCTCTGAGTGGCTGCTGGTACTTCTCCATGAGTGCCCTCGTTTGTCCTTCTACAAATGCTTGTGGAGCGTCTGCTGTGTGCTGGTATGCTTTTAAGCAGTGAGCGTTAACACTGGGTTTTCACCTGACTCTCAGGGCAGTCTCAGAGATGAGGGATGAGTGGACAGCTCTGGGTGCTCTGGAGAACAATCAGGGGATGCCTCCTGGACCCAGAGGTCAGAAGCATCTGCTATGCAGACCAGCGACAGCATCTCAGAAGGTGACATCTGAGCTGGGCTGTGAAGATGATCACAGGGGCTTCAGCAGGGCTAGGGACAGACGCACAGAGAGTGCACCAGCAGGAACATGTGGACCCTGCTCAAAAGAGCACCTCGCTGAAAAGTCAACAGGCAAATAGTCTGGCTTGACCATGAAGGATATAGATCAAGATCAGAGATGGCTACAGAGCTCGATGCCGTGGAGCTGTGTTGAGAATGAGGAAAAGTGTAATAATAGGGAAATCACTTTGATCCAATCAATAATTGTACCGCTAGGGGGCAGGAGGGGCAGGACAGAATACTTTCATATTCTATATTATAAATGCACACGTGTTCTCTATATTGTCACATCAGCTCACACACATTACTAGCTCAGCCCTAACACTCCTACCCTGAGTGTTCCTGGATAAGTGCAAGGTTGATACCAGCAGAAACTCACTTGATTCAGCATTCAGGGAAGTACCTGATCTCAGACAGCCACAGAAGGAGGGGGGAGCAAAAGAAATGATAAAGCCATCCTGAGCCAGGGCCCAGGGATTTTGGTTTTAGCAGCACATAGGGTTACAAGCTTTAAAGTCAGAGTTTGTGCCTTAGCTGCTGTAGCAAGCTAGGCTCAACCACTGACCCTGAATAAACCAATTTAAAAAGCTAAATTAGTAGAAAAAAAAAAACAGAAAAGATTTATTCAATGTGGCCACATTGGAAATAGGAACAGAGGTCTAGGGTAGCCCTGGTCAAAGTGTGGACACACCCACCATTGTCTGGGCCCTAGTCTTTCTTGCAAGGAAGGCTGACAGGTTGTCCATCTCTTTTCAGGCCCCCAGGGTGCCTTATTTCAACAGTGTAGACAGCCAAAGTCAGAGACATGAGTCTCCTTAGAACATGCTTATTCCTTTCAAGCCAGTTAGAGCAGCAGCTGCTCAGTGACCATTTACTGAAATGAATGCATGGATGGGTTTGTCTTTCTAAAACAAATAAATTGATGGCAAAGGGCATTCTTTTACACCTTCATTAAGATCAATATTGTTGGATAAGATATTGTGAACCCATGCTCAGACCCCCAGCTGATGAGCTGTGACCCAGAGGTGCTTTTAGCATGTGCGTTTTACACTCCAAACACATTTGTCTGCTCCACGACTTTCAGATGAACGTTCATATAATAGCTTCTTGCTCTGAGAAAATAACGCTAGCCAAAAGACCTAGGCTCTCTACACAAACATAATAAGCCTCCTAAGTAGGATGTCCCTCAGCCTTACCGTGGTCTACTCATAAACAGAACTGTATATCTTCTCAACATTTGCAAACCTGGGAAGACTCTTGAGTTATGTAGAGAATCTAGTTTAATCCTGATTACATAGGTAGGGTTAGCCCTGGGTGGTTCAGTGGCTTCAGAACATTGTCACTGAAAACTACATAGAAGGGCGTAGATGAGCTACTGGTGTGTATTATAATCTGATGTGGGCTAGATGTAACTTCTAGAGTCTAGCTCCTTTTTTGTGTTCACCTGAACTTGTTCACATCAGAGAGGCTCCTTTGCACCCAGGAAGCTTAGGGGAAATAAAGGATACCGAGTAGCATCATGAGCCCCGTGCACCCTCTGCTGGCTCTATAAAGCAGCAACAAGCCAGTCCTTAGGAGACCATGGTTCCAAAAGCTGTGGGCAGGAACTGAATAGGGGCAGCTAACCCAGGATGTTTATTTTGCAAATAGAAGAAATTATATAGTGGGATTTGCTACCTGTGACACTGTAAGGCATGTAGGAAGAGTCTAATCCTGCCCTTCCTTTTTCTGTGGAGCCCACATAAGCCCCTGTAGAGATCAGTGCGTGGGGGTGGGACAGCCCCAGACTGGAGTAGTGAGACTGTGTGGAAAGCAGACCACATTTCCACAGTACCTCAGACCATCCCAAGTCCTTGCCACGGCTGTCCTGGATTAATCTGTGCCTGTGCTATGTGAGTCTGAAAAGACAAACAGACAAACAAAAAACCTCAAGACCCACAGCCTGTACCTTTCTCTCCTGTGTTAATCATGTGTAAGAATCCATCCTCTAAGACACAGCCCCAAAGAAATCTCAAAAACAGTTCTCCTAGATTATACTTGAGAATTATATCAAACTTTTGGCTGTGGCTGAGAAGTTTATAATTGGCTGTCTGTGTAGCACTCACAGTCTCTCAGGGGTCCCATGATCCTGTAATAATTACCATAGTGTAAAACCCTCAGTCAGATGCTGGATTCGATGGCACAGGTCATCATTGGAGCTGAGTCACAGAGGAATGGGTAGAGGCCGTCCATCTGGAGAGGCTTCCTGTCTGTCTTTCCAGGAACTTTCTTCTGTAGGTGAAGCTCTGACATAACCCGCTGACAATGAAGAGCTCAAGATCTCTGAGATATTTTAAGAACCTTCAAAAGTGTCACCAAGGGACACGGAGTTTCTTTTTATAGATTAATCTCTCTCAGAAAAGGAGCTTTAAGAGCTGATACAGAAGGGAACCCGAGGACAATACCTAGAAGGTAAAAAGAGATCACAAGGCAGAGGCAGGGAGGAGAGGAGGGAGAAAATTACAGTTTCTGAGTTTCAGCTCCTGAAAGTGGCAGATTCAGAACAGGCCATCTTAAGGAACTGTGCTAAGGGTGTGAAAGGCAAATCACCAAGAGGACCCTGGCTTCTCCTGCATCTTATTTCTTGTCACCTCTCAGCATTAGGTTTGTCTTTTTAGCATCTTAGTTTTCTTGTTGCTATGACAAAACACCCAACAAATGCAAATTAAGGAGAGAAGAGTTTCTCTTGGCTCATGGTTTGAGGGATACAGTCCATCATGGTGGGATACAGTCCATCATGGTGGGATACAGTCCATCATGGTGGGAAGGTGTAGCAGAGGTGAGAGGCAGCTGTTCATGCCACATCTGCAATCAGAAAGCAGAGATGACTGTCTGTGCTCAGCTTTTCCCTTTTATTCATTCCCAAGCTTGTGGAATGGCATCACCCACATCTAAAGTGGGTCTTCCTATCCCAGTTAACACAGTCTGGAAACTCTCTCACAGACATCCTCAGAGGCTTGGATCCTAGACGAGTCTAGAACCTGTCAAATTGCCAATCAATAGTAACTACCACAGATCTTACCTGCTGTCTACCCCTGCAATGGCAGTGCCCACCAACCATGCCCCTGGAAAAGGATGTTGTCAACCATTGTCCATGCCATCTGTCAATAGTGTTGTCAATCATGGACAATGTCGTGTGTGCCAAGGAAACTAGCTGGATGATATTGGTGTCCCCTGTGATGCCAAGGAAACAGATGGCACAGAATATCTGCATTTTCTGTCTTTCTGCTAAAATTTTCTCTCAAACGGAAGGAGCTAATTCACATAAGGACAATGTGAGAGAATGTAGCTCTGATTAAAGATATCTAATTACTCATGCTTGGGTTGTTGTGAAACAGTTTTTCTGACCGTCAGAGATTGGGTTGATGGCCTGTGCTGGCATGTGAGATACCGGATACAGGTGTTTGCTCACCTTGCCCACCCCCCCAACAATGTGTACTGGTAAATGTTTAATGACTGGCTTTCCAAAGAAGAGCTAGGGCTGCTTTTCCTCATTTGCCAATTTCATACCGTAAATGCTCCTATCGTGTGGTTTCCGGCTGCTGTGCTAATAATATGACATCAGTGAGGCTGAATTTGAGAAGAAATCCACACCACAGCCTTAGAAGCTGATGTAGCTTTGCTCAGGTGCACGGGTGCATGCTGTCTATGGATTTTTACAGGTCTTTTGGAAAGTTTCACCTGATTATTTTTTGTTTTGTTTTGTTTGCTGATAAAAATATATAGGACCTTTCTTGGGTTTGAAAAGGAAAAGACTAAGAATTATATATTTGTCTTTTTGTGGAAAGCATATTCTTAAATTTTTAGTTTGTTTGCATTGTTTTTCTCATTTTTCTTTTTAATATATGAATAAGGAGACTGACAGTATATATTCTGTATGGCTGGTTTAACTGTGACTATGAGTGGATGTATCTGAAAACTTTCGTTTGAAAGGAGGACTGTTAGTTTAGGGGATGGGGTTCGAGAAAACACCGTGCAACAGCCAGTGATCTGGCTCGGTGGTATTGCTTGCATGAAACACAAATCTCTCCTTGGATTCATGTACACTACTCATCACTGGAGGTGACTTCCTCTTCAGAGACAATTACGGTTGTTTTCATAAGCGAAATCAATCCACCAGTGAGAAACAAATGTCCTAACTCCTTAAAGTTTGAGGGAGTTGGCAAGAAGTTTCATCGAACCTATTTGCGGGCACCAGGTGGCGCTGTGAACCTTTGAAGCCTGCCTTCCTCCGGTTGCTAAGCAGCGCTCAGAAAAGGCGTGTTTCTTTCAAGATTGGATGCACATTTGGGGCTTTTATTTATGTTGTTTATGAAAGGAAACTTTAAAGGCCAATAGTATCATATTGGTATAAAAGCAGGGCTGAGATGTGATGGGTAAACAATTTACCCCACACGTGTATGACTTCCAATCTCCAACACCCATGTGAAAACCAGACACAAGAAGTACCTGAAATACGAATGTTCCCAAGATGAAATGGAAGGCAGTTATGAGACAATCTCTGGAAATTGGCATGTCAGTTAGCCATGCAACCTACCCCGCACGCTGACCCCCTAGGACCTGAGGGCTGCCTCACCCTCTGTCACACACTTACCACCTGCACAAGTTGCTCAATGTAGAGTAACTTTTCTTTTCTCTGTGAAAGGATTAAAATTGTCAGGAAAGTGCATGTTCTGCAAGTCTGTGCAACTGAGCTCAAATCCCCTGCATGTAAAAGCAAAACACGGGCACGTGCTGTAACCCCAGCTTTTGGTACACAGCAAGTTTCCAGTTCAGTGAGGGACCTTGTCTTTAGAAAAAGACACTGAAAACACACAGCTCTGGTCACAGCATGCACATATGTGTGCACACGTATCTGTGCACTCACATGCATGCAACACATGCAAGCAGCCTTGTCTTAACAAGGGTTAAAACAAAAATCTCTAAGCTGCCACAATCTCAGGAAGACTTCAGGGGTAGAAAAGTCAGAGTATCTATGCAAAGACCCATCCTGTGGTAACATGTTTCTGATTAGTGAAAAGGTCTAGAAGTATGTGGCAGTCAGTCTGCGTGTGGCAGTCTGTCTGTCTGCCTGACCCTCAGAAGCATCTCCTCAAAGACTCCTTTCCCACCTGAACTAAGCCAGAAGCTCCACTGCTTGCTTCCAGGAAACTGTCACCAGTCACTAGTCTTGGCAGTGCACCAGGGACCATTTTCAGAGGGGGGGCAGTACAAATGGTTAACCTGTGTGTTCACACTGTCTGAACTAGCTTATGTTCTTGTGGTGATATAGTGTGTATCTAATAAAGTTTGACTGAATTATCAGAGGACAGAGCCAGCCACTGAGTTAGTCAAAGAGGTCAGGGAGTGGTGATACACACCTTTAAACTCAGCACTTGGGATCCTATGCCTTTGCTCCCAGTACTTGGGAAACACACACACACACACACACAGCTCTTTAATCCCAGCACTAGGAAAGTTGAACCAGGAAGTGATATAGCTGGGCTGAGAAAGAAATAAGGCAGGAGGAAACAGGAGTTCAGACCTTCGCCTGTGGTCTGAGAATTCAGAGACATTCCGTCTGAGGATTCCTGGGGAGTGGCTAGGTGAGAAGTGGCTGTGGTTTGTTGATCTGTCTCTCTGATCTTCAGGCAAACTTTATTAGATACACTACATCAGCACATGTTCTTGTTCTGAGCTGAATGAGCTCAGTTAGAGGAAGCTTTGTGGGGTTCCTTCTGCCCACCTTTCCTCCCTATACATGCAAGCAAGTGCCAACAAAGCACCTCTGTTCAGTAACTCTGTCTATAATTCCTGGACCACCTTGGCCACTGCCCACCTTCCACCTTTCCAAATAGGAGCTCTGTGGGCTTTGCTGCACCTAAGGTTGCCGTGAATGATGTCAGGGGACCTGAGGGTATAGCTTCTAATGGACAGCTGAAAACCTACCCAACAGGACCCAGGCATGCTGAGTGGGCTCTTGGTCCTTCAGCGGAGGCCACAAGTAGCTGAGGATGGCCAAGAACTTCCTGCCACCACCTCCAAAGCACTGGGATTTCAAGCGTGCACCAATGCTCTGTTTGTTTTTGTTTTTTGTTTTTTTTTTAATTCAGTGCTTGAGGATGAGAATTGGGACTTCATGTGTGCAAGACAAGCACTCATCCACCTGAGCTACATCCACCCGACCAATTGCTGTATTTCTCAGAGATGAAATCCAGGTGACAGAGTAGGCAGGGTAACACTTATGTTTGTTTGAAAGTGAAATGTTCCTCACAGACTTCCTGATCCACCAAGATGTGAGCCAGCAGCTTTACCATCCTGCTGCCCGGAGCCAAGCTGTTCTTTGCCATATGACTTTTTCTTTCATGATGGACTATTTCTCCTGAACCATGAATCAGAATACATCATCCTTTAAGCTGCTTCTGTTAGGCACATGACCACAAAGTAGCTGGCACAGCATTTTTATTGATGAATGGCAGTTGGGGTCCACTGTACATGCATAAAAAGCCACATTTAATCTCTGCTCATAAAGTACTGGAAATTAAGCCATAGTTGTTTATTTTGCTCTGCGAATAATAACACATCAGTTACTGCTCTTAGGGAATCTGCTGTGACCTAGAAACTGTGCATGTTACATTTGTACAGACCTTTGTACACTTTGCACATGCATTGTGTCCCCTTCCTTTACTGAGGACCATGGCGCATTTGCATGCCAGAAAACACAAAGCTGTTCATGCCCAAAGCAGCCAGGTTACCCTGCACAAAGCAACCATACTCACACAAAAGTGCAGGAGACCACACCTGGTTAGGCACGTGTCCCTGGTCTCATTTGCCAATGCAGGAAGAGCTTGAAGGTGGGTCCTTAGTCTCCTGTCCCTCTGCCAGAGTCATGGCTGTGTGAATGAACCCCATACCTGGCTATAAACTCCAGACTGCTTACATTGTCTTCACCGGTCTGCCTTAAAATTCTAGCCAACTGTGTTCGTAACCAAGAATCTGTTACTCCAAGCATTTACTTAGCTTGGAATTTGCTAAATCTAATCAGTTGGAAAAAATATCTCAAAGGTTTTTGGTTTTGGTTTTTTTTTTTTTTTTTTTTTTGATGTTTGCCTGGAACTGGAACTACAGACAGTTGTTAGCTGCCATGTAGGTGCTGGGAATCAAACCTGGGTGCTCTGGAAGAGCAGACGGTGTTCTTAACCGCTGAGCCATCTCTCCAGCCCCCAGGTTTTTGTTTTTATGTGAAGATATTCTCAAAGGACTTTATGAAGTTCTTTCTGCTAAAGCAGGAGATACTGAATTTAGAAAATACTCATTATTTAAACTTGTAGTTGCTGTTTTCATGTCTCTGAGGCAGTCTTACTCGGTAGCCTGAGCTGGCCTTGAACTCATATCAATCCTTTTGCTTCGGCCTTCTCTAAACTGGGATTATAGTGAGTTGCCATGCCAGGCTAAAACCTGAAACGTCTGAGTTTGGGCCATTATTCTTTAAAAAACAAACAAGCAAACAAATAAATTAATTTTTCATCCCTAGGGTTCCATTCCTACCCCTAACCCTAACCCTTCTCCTCCTCCTCCTCCTCCTCCTTCTCTCACGGCCCCTCCCCCACCCCTTCTGCTCCACCCCCTAGTCTAACCCCTCCCTTGGTTGGTTCTCTTTAGGGAAGGACAGGTCTCCCATCAGCATCAATGAAACAGGGCCATTATTTTTCCACAGGAAAAAACAAATTTTATTATGCCATTCTCATCAAATGTAAGGATTTAAGTAAAAAAAAAAAAAATGTTGAGGAGATTTGGACCTGTCAGGTGCTTAGTAAATCTTAACAATAATTAAAAGTGCTAATCACGAGAGGTGCTTAGTATGGTTTTACTCTTTCGGTAATTAACCTGGTACAGTTAGCTAAGGCATCCTGATGCCCTTGTGGCCATCGTGGGACCTGAACAACAAGGGTTGTTCTTTCTATCCTCTGCAAACCTGCATATCCTACATCATGTTCTTTAGAAGATAATTGTAAACGTAAAGATAAATGATTTCTACATCAGCATGGCAGTAACAATTTGGAAATTTGGCTTTCTGAACCACTGTTCCTGCTGCCAGGACTGGGTCAGGGACCCTGTCTTCCGGTTCAGCTTCTTCTCCAGCTGCTCTTCCACAGTCAACATCTCTTCTTCCCGGAAACCCTTTCTCTTCCAGCTCTACCCACACCCAGCTCATCTCCACCTGGAGTCCTACTCATAGCCAGGCAGGTAGCATGCATCTGATCCCGTCACTTAGGATGTAGAGGCAAGGAGGATTGGGAGCTCTGGAGCAGCATCTAAGACAACAAAAATAAGGTTTTGCAGAGCTGAACCTCTCAGAATCCTTCTCCCTGCTCTCCCTGGGGTGTCATCCTGCAGACCATGGTTTGATGTCACAATTAAAATACTGGCATCATTAAGGTTCATGGAAAGTATGCAGATCACCCAGGACTACCTCTCTCTCTCCAACGGTGTGTGTGTGTGTGTGTGTGTGTGTGTGTGTGTGTGTGTGTGTACTTGTGTCTGTATACCTGCGCTTGCCTGTATGTGTATGTGTTTGGTTCTATATGATTTCACCACATGTAGGTCCATCATCATAGACAGACTCGGAAACAGTCCTTGGCCTTTCAAAAATACAGCTTCCCCCCTCTACCACCTCAGCCTTTCCTTATCCCTGGTAACCTCTAATCTGGTTTTCATTTCTGTAATTTCATCATTTCAAAAATGTCATGTAAATGATAAATTACAGTGTGCAGCTTCTGGGATTGGCATTTGTCACTCTGCATGCTCCCCAGAGCATCATCCTACCTGTATGCATCAATTATTCCCTTTCACTGCTGCCTACTCATCTTTTTAAAGTCCTCCGTGACACCTGTTCAGATGCCCCCAACTGTAATGAATCTCCTTTTTTGTGCTCACCTATGAATCTTTAACAACTCTCTACTTGGTGAATAGATAGGCTTTGAGTTTGCTTTGCTCTGGGAGGTAGGATGGAGGGTGGGGGGTGGGGGGGATGGTTCTCCAAGTCACCCTTGCATACATTACCTCATCTAATCTCATGCAAATGTCTCTCTCTCTTGTCTTTGCACATTCTGATTAGAGAAACAGGTGTGCCTGGTCTTGTTTCTGAAACTTCAAGTTCATTACCTCTCACTTAGTATGCCCCAGTAGCTGATGGAGGCATGAGATCCTTTCAAACACATTTTGTGTAGAAAGTCATCTCCTAAGGAAGGCTAAGCCAACGGGATGATGTGAAGCTATAAATTATCAAGGGGCAGAAGATTCTGACTCTCCTGAAGAACAAGAAGGTTTCGTGCATGTGTGTGTGTGTGTGTGTGTGTGTGTCTATCTGTGTGTCTGTGTGTGTGGTGTACATGATCCTGTGTGTGCATGCATTGTGTGGGTGCACTTCGGTGCTGTGTGAAAATATGCTTTTCATGTGTACCTTACTATTTTAGACAGATCTCTCACTAAGCCTGGAGCTCACTGATTTGACTGCACTAGCTGGCTCACCCTTCACAGGACAACAGACATACCTCAAAATTTTATGTGGGTGCTAGAGCCCCAGGATATTGTTTAAAGTAAGGACATCATAGTAGACAGATGTAAAGGCCTCGTTTGGGGATAACAACTGAGGTGTTACAAGAGTCAAAGGTTAACATGAAAGAAAACTGTTGACAATACAATGCCTTAGATCTTTGTGGAAAAGAATGAATAGAACTGAGGTTTGCATCAGGAAAAGAACACACGTACAACAGATACTTCTCCTTCTTAGCATGACTCTGGAAGGCGTTGTGCTGCTGGGTAGAAA
Source organism: Sigmodon hispidus (assembly GCA_004025045.1). Taxonomy (NCBI): domain Eukaryota; kingdom Metazoa; phylum Chordata; class Mammalia; order Rodentia; family Cricetidae; genus Sigmodon; species Sigmodon hispidus. The sequence continues at coordinate 89,287 of PVIH01003960.1, read as the reverse complement.
TATGATAACTACTGCTAAAATAATGCATGAACACCCATAAACACAAAATACAAGCAAATACATACACACAGCCTAATGGCCAAAATCGTGACAAGAGACAGCCATGCACATCAATCTTCGATGTGTATTCAAGATTACCTCTCCATTACTCCCTCTGTGAACCTCTTTGGGCTGGGATTCTAGGAGGACTCAGGGTCAAGATGATTACCAAGAGAGGTGTTCCAGAAGTGTTGGACAGCTGTGTCTTCAAACTGTCTAGATCTAGAGTGTCTGTAAATCTGGGCTGTCCCCTCATGCCCTCTGGGCACTTGTAAGCCACCAAGGAAGGTGAAAGCTGGTCTGGCCAAAAAGCTGCCCTGGAAATGTGCTGAAACTGTTAGCAGTGAACACAACCTGCCTTTCAGTCAGTGCTACACAGGACTGTCACCATGTTCCACCTGCAGGCGACCGCATCTCTGCAGGTGGAACTGGGTTGATGCTTTTAAATTTGCATTTATGCCCATTGAAATATCCTCAAGAGAGAGAAATCAGGCTAAGCATAATAGCAAGAACCTGTAACCACAACACTGGAGCAGTTGAGACAGGAGGGACCCAAGTTCAAGGCTACACAATGAGAGTCTATCTCAAAATGAACAAACAAACACAAAAGCCATGCATGAGAATATGTCCTTACAATCCCAGTGCTGAGGAGATGGGGCAGTCAGACCCTGGGCTTGCTCACCAGCCACCTAGACCAGCTGACAAGTTTCAGGTCTGAAAGAAATCCTTCTTCAAAAGATAAAAAGGTGAAGGTGCCCTGAAGTCTACAACTTAGGAACTGACGGTGCCATGTGGCATGCTAGATCAGTTCAGACCAGAAAAGAATGCAGACTTTATGAACACACCAGCACTTAGTCACTGGATTTCTGCTAAGTGCTGAGACAATGTCATTGGGAGACTGCCCCTTGTACCACATGATCTTGAAGTCACTGTGTAGTGAGACAGGGAAGAACCTTGACTGTCACCATGAACAAAAGTATGCACTAGATGGGCATGGAGCAATCTGGAAAAAAACCTCACAAATAAAAATACTCTTTACAAGTTCATGTTTGTAAAGTCAAAGGGAAAACAAGAAAGTAGTGTATGGTGTTAGAAGCAGGACATTTATCCCCTGGAAAGCCGCCGAAGGGTCCTGGCCATGTTCTGTGCCTGTCATCTTTTGGTCTCCGTATTGCATTAGAATTGACAGTTTACTAAAATGCATTGGTTCTTTCTTCTTAAGAAATATTTAAGGGTTCTGAGATGGCTACACAGGTAAAGGCACTTGCAGCCAAGTCTGAAGATTCAAGTTCAGTTCCTGGGACCCACATGGTGGATGGAGAGCACTGACTCCTTCCAGTGTCCCCTACGGCCATGCATACGCTCTGCCAAATGTGTATGAACACAGCCACACACCCACATGCTTACTAACTAACTAAAAATATAGTATTTTTAGTGTTTAAATTTTTACAGTGGAAAAAGAACTAGATTTCTGGCTCTCTGCCTTAAAAGAAACTTGACCTTGAAGCAACAAGACTAGAGATCATGGAAGGGCTGTAGTAGCTCCCGTGATACATGAGTCACTTCTTTTCTGAAGCTCCAACACTGTCTGGCAACATTTGTCCTCTTGCCTGACACCTTCACGAAATGCCTGCGTTTACTTCATGGCCAAGGTCAAAAGTTAACCAGAAGGCTGGAGATGTGGCTCAGTAGTCAGGGAGCCTGCCTGTGAGGAGCTGTGAGTTTGGACCCCAGCACTATATGAACTAAGGGTGGTGATGCCTGCCTGTGAATTGAAGCCCTGGGGAGATAATAGCTAGAAGACAGGAGTTCAAGGTCATCTTCTACTGTTATACAGAGCTTGAGGACAGACTAGTCTACATGAAACCCTTTCTCTCAAAAACAAAACCAACCAAACAACAATAATAATGCACACTTCACAACAGGAGATATGACAGACAAGGGGGATTAAAGCCAAGGTCAATGGTAAACTACAGAGAAGTGGAAGGCAAAGTGCAAGGAAGAGGAAGAAGGCCCTGCATGAGATGACCCAGTACTTGGGGCTAAGCCACAGTGGTGGACAAAAAAGGCCTGTACATCCTTCAGCATCAGTATTAGGGGGCAGCTCATCCACCACCCAGAACTGAGCAAATTCAGTGGTCTGCTCACCCAGCATCACCTTTGTCTTTATTGGGGTGATCAGACTGGAGGGGCTGTCTTTGAATAGACTCCCAAACTAGAAAGCTGTTTGTGGGTTCTGTGTTCTCAGAAGCCAGGCATTTAGCAGGCAGCCTACGTTAAACTGGATCACCGGCCCTTTTTATAAAGATCTGGTGGCGCTCAGCAAATCAGTGACAATAATACGGTTCCCCGGTGCAAACATGGCTCTGTGTATTCTAGACTATGTATAAACTGGAAGGGTGGGGTGGAGGAGAGTCTGTGTCTCCCTTTTCCTCAGAAGCAGCTGAGAGATGACCTCACAGGTCTGCCTTAAACACAGAGAGCAGGAGGAAGTGTGACAGACACTGAGTGGGATGTGAACTCAGCTCTCAGGGTGGGGTCAGCTGCCCCTCCCCCACTCTTCCTTCCTCCCCCTCCCCTCTTCATCATCCCTCCCTCCTCTCCTCACCTCCTTCTCCGTCTCTCCCTTTTCCTCCTCCCCTCTTATCCCTCCCCCTTTCTGTCTGCCTCTCTCCCCTCTTCCTCACACTCCTTGCTTGTCAAAATGAATTGATACTCAATAAAGGAAATTAAAATGAGGTACACAAGCAGAATAAAAATACTACCTCTTTCCTCAGAGGCAGATGTTTTTACACTATTTCTTCTTCAAAAGCTGCTTATCATATGTCTTATAATTGACTTCTTCAGTGAGAAAAATTTTTCAACACTTTATTCTCTTATACTTACCTGCAACACACACACACACACACACACACACACACACACACACACATACACACACACACACGAGCAGAGGGAGGCAGAAACAGAGATAGAGACAGAGACAGAAGTACTCTGCTTTACTTCTCGAAACATGTATCCACAAGCACAGTCCAGCCTCCACTTGACCTAGAAGGTCCTGGAAGGGAAGTCCATCTCTCAGGGCTGTGGGGAGTCCTCAGCGCACATAACTTATGCTTGCTTCAAAAAAGAGCCCTGGTACCAGTCCACAGAAAGGATCCATGTCACTGATGGACCTGGTTGTTGTATGAAGATTCTGGCTGGGACTTTCGGACCTAGCCCTGAGGTTCTGGCTTGCAGACCTGCAGACCCACAGACACACAGAGACATACAGATGCTTACATTAATTTTATGCTGATTGACCTAGGGCCCAGTCATATAGCTTGCCAACTCTTTACCTTTAAAATAACCTATTACTCTTATCCTGTTCAGCCATGCAGCTCGGTACTTTTTCTCAGAGCAGCATTTCAGCTTCTTTCCTGTGCTTCTGCTGGCAACTCATCCAGCTCTCTCTAGCATCTTTGCTCTGTTCTTCTTGTTCCCAGAGTTTTCTTAGTCTGGTAGCCCTGCCCACACTTCCTGTCTGCCTTCGGCCAATCAACTTTTTTTTATTAAACCAGTAGGCAGGACGATTATTTACAATGGAACAGAACACAATCTCACTACACCCGGTTTGTCCTTAACTCATGCAAAGCCACCCTCTTGTGTTGTCCCTTGCTCACTCAACCCTCATACTTGACAATTAAAAGAAACTAGATTTGCTCTACAGGGACAAATGTCTACCTTTAAACACTGCTCAGATATGGAGCAGAATATCTGCACTTCCAGAAGCAGGACATGGACCCACGGAAACACAGTATACCAAAGCAGCTGTTGGCCTGCCCATGGGAGTAAGAGCTGGAAAATCAGGGACACTGTGGCATTCTCTTATAAAATTAGTAGCACTTAGAGAAAACAAGTCCTCCTAACCTGCAGAGGAAGGAGCAGGATTTACAAGGAAATAACAATCAACTGGTGTCAAGTGTTTGTTAACTGTGCAACAAGAATATAACCTACCCAAGTGTAGGGAGTGTCACCCAGGGATTTCACATGAAAAAATAAAGGACACAAATCACATAATCCTCATGGGACATCATGGAGAATACTGCTTCTGCGAGCCTTCCCAAAGAATCTTCTAGAAAATGAGCTTCAGGAGACCAAAGGATGAAAGGGACATTGAGATGACACTGCTGTTGAGTCACCAAGGTCACACTTGGTGGCTCAAAGGGAAGAGTGTGTTACTCTTTGCCCTAACAATGCTCATACAATCCAACTATCTCACCAAAGTTGAATTGCTATCAAGAAGGCAAAAGCAACAGATGCCTGTACAGATGCAGAAACAAGGACCCCATGTCTGCTTGTTGGGGGAGGGTGTAAACTAACCCAGCCACCAAGGAGATCTCTAAAATCATTGCAAATAGAATTACAAGATCCAGCCAAGTCACTCTCAGGGCTATACCCAAAGGAATCTAAGTCGGCAGACTACAGAGGTATCTGCATACGCACATTCATTACAGCACTGTTTACAATAACCAAATCATGAAGTCAGGCTAGATACCATCAATGATTAAAGCGACAAAGAATATGGTACATATACATAGTGGAATACAAAATCTTGTTCCAGGAAAATGGATGGAACTGAAGACCATCCTGTTAAATTAAATAAGAATATGGGATTTGGTGAGATGATAGAGGACATCAAACGGGACCATTAGGAGTAGGAAGGGGGCCTGGGAAAGGGTCATAGGTGATCATGATCAAGGTAATTAAAATTAGAACATGGTGTGGTACTTGATTATTCCTCCTGAGTCTTAGTGGCACAGAGTAAATGACATGAGAAATCCACTAGAGGGCGAAATCAGCAAATGTCTGCTGCACACAGGCTCAAGGTCTTCCTGCTTCTGGCTTTACATGTGACAGCATTCTCTGACAGAGCAATGCTATTCCTGCTGGATGATAAAGGGTCCTCTTGGGACAAGTTTTTTCTCTAAACTTCTTGGTCCTTTCAAGTTGAAACTGGCACTCAATGGGGTGTTGTGGAATACAGCAGTAATCCCAGCACCAGCTGTGGATGCTGAGATAGGAAAACAAGTTCAAGGCCAGTCTGAACTACAAGGGGACCTTGTCTCAAAAACTCAAAACAAAATAAACACTGTCTACTTTTGGCTTATATCTTGAATAAGTGTTCTTGGGACTGTTCGGATGGCCAAGTGGGTGGAGGCACTAGCTGCCAAGCCTGACACCCTGAATTCCATCCTTGGTATCCACATGGCGGAAACAGAGAACTGGCTCCTGAAAGCTGCCCTCTAACGGACACAGCTATCTCCATGTGCATGCGCATAAATAAATAAGTGTAGCAAAAAAAAAAAGAGTTAGGATTATAAAATATCATTATTCTCTCTTCTCAAGACTGAGGACATGGGATGCTCAGCCATAGCTTCCTAAGATGGGCCTAAATCCTCACTCCAGGTGTTTACAATGAAGCCACCTGAACAGCAACAAGGAATCAAGGCCTCTGCCAGATGATTACAGAGCTCCCCTGACAAAGATAACATGGAATCAAACTGGGAAAGAGAAAGACATAGTATCTAAGTGGCAGTCCAGTCAGTCACACCCAAAAAAATCTATTTAAAAGTACAGATGTACATGAAGAGGTGGAATGAATCAAGATATGTAGTTGTCTGCTATTAGCAAATTCATTTACATGTTAACAAATCCACATGTTGTCCTGGTTACCCTGGAAGAGGCTGGGGAGGGGCTGTAGTAGAGGCTTCACTGATTTGCTCAAGGCCCCTAATCACTGCAAGATCAAGTTTACTGATGAGCTAGAGCTATATCTCACAGGTAGATCTCCTGCTTCTTGACAACAATCACCTGACCCAATACTCACACCAACAAAAATAAATAGATACATAGTACACTTTTAGCCTGGTATGGTGGGATATACCTGTAACCCAGCAGTCAGAGACTAAGACAGGGAACCTAAGTTCACTTAGGGTACACAGTAAGAGCCTATACCAAAAACACAAAGGAAGAGAGGCCACACACCCAGTAGCTACATCACTAGGCTTTCACATGACCTTGGCATTAAACCCACTCAGTGATGGTCTCCAGAGCCATGTGCTATCTATGCTGGCCTGGAACGTTAAGAAGGTGGTGTCTACCTTTAGGAAGTGAATCTCTGTGGAAAGGGCCTTGAGGTTTATAATCTCCACTTCCTGTCCCCTTCCCGTGTCCTGATTTACTGAGATGTGAGCAAGCAGCTACTCTTATGCTTTGCTGTTATGGATCCACCCAGCCTTCTCCTACGGGATCCCTCTGCTGTCTCATTTTCTAGAAATCCTTTGGTTTCTTCTCTGCTCAGTGTCCTGAGGGGCAGGATGGCGGGGTTAATAAGAAGCTCAGCCAGTTTTCTTTTCTCCATTCCAAGAATACAAGCAACAGTCCATCTCATAAAACGGTGGATGTCCTCATGGAAGCATAAGAGCAGCTGCAGAGAGACCTGCACACTACAGACATTTATGGAGTCTCCTGTTCTGTCCCCTCCCCTTGCTCTAAATAGCAGCTGAGAAGAACTCCTCCTTGTAGCATTTCTGAGCCTAGTAACCACAGTGGTGGCCTCACTGCCCACGGATCTTCAGTGATGCTAAAATGGACATGCCAAGGCTTCCTGGCTGCTGTTGAACAGCTGGCGGGATGAACAATGAATAAGCACTGGATAGGGGCATTTCTCAGTGCAGTCTGTAGAAACATCATAAGAGAATGACTGATGCTTTTCTCAAGGGCAGCTGTGTTTAGCCATCAGTGAGAAACTAAGAAAAAATGTCTTCCTGGCACTCTGCAAGTAGATGCTGTGCCTTGGAGTGTGTGTGTGTGTGTGGGGGGTAGCTCTTCTGGTTTGTAATAATAAAGTAAATAAAAGTAGTGATATCTTTCTAAAAAGGATCCCTGGTAAATAAAAAACAAATGATGAGAAGCTTTATACCAACCATGCCACCTGCAAACACACAAATGCCCAAGCTGTTGAGCCAGTGCATGAAGAATAATAGTGGTGATGCCATAGCCTAAAGCTGGGACTTCTTCCATCACACACTGTGAATTTGATTCTGTGTTCAGTGTATTTCTTGTTCTGAATTTTCTTCTAATCAGCTGTTATGGTTTAGATATAAGTGACCCCTATAGGTTTATGTGGCTGAATGCATAGTCCCCCAATGGTGGTATTCCTTTAGAAGTCATAGGACACTTAAGACATGAGGTCCAGTGAAAAGTAGACCTCTAAGGCTGAGAGATAGCTCAGTCAGTAAAATGCCCACCTTGCAAGAATGAGGACCTGAGTTTGAGCCCCAAAGACCATGTTTTAAAATATATATATATGTATGTGAGTGTGTATGTGTACATATATATATACATATTTGTACAAATACACATATACGTATAGAAGCAGGGCAGTGGTGGCTGACACCTTTAATCTTAGCACTCAGGAGGCAGACATTTGCAGATCTTTGAGATCAAGGCTAGCCTGGTCTGCAAAAGGAGTTTCAGAACAGCCAGGCCTATGCGAGACAAGTGGATCCCTGCAAGGGGTATGTCACTGGTCAGCCACACTAGATAACTTGGTGAGCCTCAGACCCAGTGAGAGACCCTGTCTCAAAGAAATAAGGTAGATAGGGCTTGAGAAATGACAGTAGAGGCTGACCTCTAAATGTATGCACACATGCACATGCACTTATATACATTCATGTGCACCCCACACACACATACACACAAAACAATAACAAAACAACCAGCTTTGTGGTAGGCAGGGAAGCCAGTCCAAGTCCTATTCCAGCAAGAAGAAAGAAGGTTTAATATGGAAATGTCACTTGTATGAAAAATTGCTGTCATTTCATGTTCACCAGAGCTTGGAGAAGTCACACAGGTGTCTTCACACAAATAAAGAAGGAGGGCATAGTGAAGCTGATCTCCCTAAGGTTCTTTAAAGTGGCTGTCCTGTCTTCCAGCCCCAATGTGCCCCTTCCTCCACATGCTGACAGAATGTTTCTGGAAGAAGCCCGATGTCAATATTTTGCTCTGTGAACCACTTGTTGCCCATTCTCTCTCCTTAGCTTCATAGTGTCATCATAGCACAAAAGCAGTCACTGAAGACAAACTGAGCAAACAGCCACACCTGAGCATAGATAAAACTATATGACCTTTGGAGCCTACAGAGGTGAGACTTAGTCCAAGTCAGTTTGTGCCAGCCCTTTCTCTGGACTTTGCTTCTTAGAGGTCAAGAGCCTCTGAAGTGGCCTGCTGTGCTACCCTGTAGAGATATGCAGCCACAGTGCCAGGATGCTTTCTAGATTTAGGGTCAGAGTGTGACCTTCAGATAACCTCTAAAGATCTCTGATGACCTGGGATGCTCCCACAAGGGTCTCTGTACCTGGAGACTTCTAGATCCCTGCTGTGAAAACAGTTACATCACCCAACATTGTCCAGCAGCTACAGTCACCTCTGGACCTCAGGGCTGTTCTTCTGCATCTGTAATGTTAGGGAAGAGGGGAGCTGTGGAGCTGTGTTCAGATCACCCGCCAACTGACCTTGCCATTCTGGGATCACACAGCAGCAAGTCTCTCTGAGGAGCCATCCCAAGCTTGGCAGGACAAAATGGCTTGGGAGGGTCACCGTTATTTACAAAAATGGCTGTTAATGGTTCTTGGCATAAAGAATCCATTGTCTATGACTATGATGCTGTCTTTCTGCCAGGAAGTTCCAGGCTGTGTTCACCATGTCCTACTATCCCAGTGGCAAGAGGTCCTCCAGCTAGACAAGGAGGAGACATTTAGGTCTCCTGACCTAATTATGAAGCATGAAGTCACCCATAGGGTCTTTCTGTGGCTAGAGAAAAAGATGGCTGAGAGCCAGCGCCTGCTGCAGTGGCTTAGGGAAGCACCTCCTTCTCCCCTAAGCCAAAGAGCTTGTCACACAAAAGAGAAGTATGTCCATCTGCTTTTCTTGTGGCTCATAAGACTGGACTCATGGATACATGTAGTACCCAGGACCCAATGTTAGGTCTCTGATACCTTGAATACATAGGATTGTACTGTTAAGACATAGGGTCTTGCATGGAATCTGTTCATGGAATTTTTAGCAACCAGTCCAAGGAGAGATGACAGGGATAGGGACTATAGATAGCCAACAGCATGAGCTGAGACTCTTTCACAGAGCTGGCACCAAAGACCTTAGACTGTACACCTCATCTCTGGGCTCAAGATCTGAGGATCTGGCAGCAGCCTGGCTGGAATGGGAACAGTGTCTGTTCCAGATTGCCTTCCCCAGCTAGATCTGGTATAGACTGAGGAAGACAGATCCCTGGGTGGGAGGCCTCCTCCAGCAAGTATGGCTGAGCCCGGCAGCTCCCTACATGTCTGCAGCTTGTGTGAGTTATGCTAGTCAGGGTTCTCCAGGGATACATGCTCAATAGGCTATGTTAAGTAATGTGTGGTGGGAATTTGGCTTGCATGATGAGAAAGGCCAAGAAGTCCCCAGCACTACCGTCTGTTAGCAGAAAAATCAGGAAAGCTAGCCCGGTAATTCCTGGTCTAAGCCCAAACACAGCAGAACCAGGAGAAGATAGGCATCTCAATTTAGAGAGAGTAACTCCCCATCCCTCCTATATTTGTTCTTTCCAGGGCCCTTAAAAGACTGGATGGTTGCCATCCAACTGGACTGTACTCAGCCCACTCTCTTAAATGCTGACCTCTCCAGAAACACCCTCACAGACACACTGGAAAACAAGGTGTCACCAGAAATCTGGTTGTCCCTAAGCTGGGGTAAGCTTATACAAATTACTTCTACTGTGCAAGAGCTATAGTAGTAGAGTCAGGAATGTGGGTCCTCTTTGCAGGGACTCCTTCTGGAAGGAAAAGGTGGCTCAGAGCCCTAGTTCTGCTTGGTGTAGACAGTGACCTGACTGTGCCCTGGGCATCTGCACCACAATCTCTGGGCCCTCATGTTCTGTTTGTATCGCAGTGGGAAGGCAGAGGACATTACTCTCTGCCTAAGAACTCTTCTGAGTCTCTGGGGGTTTTGTGTGTGACTTCCCTGCACTCACATTCTGGGGAAAAGGGCCTTCCCAGGCATGGGAGCATCCTGAACCACATGACCCACAGTTCTACTGCAGGAGGCAGCTAAGTGCCCATCCCATAGGGAGCTGAGATTCAACAGCTGCTGAACTTGACCTAGCCAGTGGATGGGTGCAAAGATGGGGATGTGTGGTGTTCCAGGCTGGACACATTAAGCCTTCATAGATCTGCTCCAGTCCCACTACTTGAACTTCCCACACTGTGACAGATGGAAAGGAAGGCCTAAAAGGGTGGTCATCCATGGAGGCACTTGTGTTGGGCACATTCTGGGCATTTTATGTGAATTACTGTTTATTGAATCCTTGATGGAGCCTTAGGAAGCAAGCTGGTTGCCTGTCCCCCATCACAGAGGGACCACTGGGGATCTGAGAGGTTCAGTCACCTGCTAATGAGGCAAGGAACTTAACCTTGAAGCTGATGCCTAAAGCAAAGTTGCTCTACAGCAAGTAGATGTCACAGAGGAGAGCATCTCTGACCACAATACATGACTTGGTCATGTGTTCTTAGGGGCTGTTTGGTAGCCATGGCCATGTTACCTGATGACAGATACATCCTAAGAGATGGCATTCCCATTCCAACCCAAGACAACCTCCCAGAATTTATCACTCTAGATAGAAATGCATTCTCTCTCTCTCTCTCTCTCTCTCTCTCTCTCTCTCTCTCTCTCTCTCTCTCTCTCTCTCTCAGAGTGGGATGAGGATGTGTGATATATGGGTCTCTCTTTCTGTGGTGTGTTTGAATGCGTGATGTGGTGTGTGTGTGTGTGTGTGTATGCATGCATGTATGCATGTATGTGTGTGTCCCCTCTTCCTGCCTTTCACTGCAACTCTGAGCATGTCCTAGCTCCTCAGTTCTCCCCAAATTCAAATTCGTAGGTGTGAGATCTATAGCCACCTGCAATGGCTAACAATGACCATCAATCTCAAAGGCTCTAGAATCATCTAAGAGACAAACATCTGGCTATGTCTGTGAGAAGTTTCTAGATTAGGTTAGCTTTATAGGAAGAGCTGCCCGAATGTGGGAAATGCCGCTCTGTGGCCTGTGGTCCCGGATGGAATAGAGAGGAGGAAGTGAGCTGAACACCAGCACCCTTGTTCTGTGCTCCCTGACTGTGGATGTCATGTGACCAGCTGCCTCACACTCCTGTCACCATGCCTTCCTGCCACGATGAACTGAACTGTGAACTAAAATAAGCCCTACCTCTCCCAAAGCTTCTTCCATTGTATATTTGTCACAGCAAGCAGACAGGTAACTAATACATTGAGGTCCAGGGCTGAAAACACTTTGGAATGGAAACAATGGAAGAGAGGACCAGATTGCCAGGGATCCTCACAGACAGCCAGCATGGGCAGCCCAGTCAGGCATTGCCTTCCCTCCTGAGTGACTGTGACACAGGCCTGCTGTGGGGGCCTCTGGGACCCTGGCGAGCCAAGTGACCTTGCTGGAAGAAGCCGGGAGTACAATTAAGAGATTTAAATTTGCAAACACACAGCTCACTTAGAAAATTCTGCAATCCTATAGCAAGCAGACCTGAAACTGGGCTCTCTGCCCATGCCCGCCTTTCTCTCCAGTCCTTCCCAGCCAAGATCCTCAAGTACCTGAGAAGTTTCTGGAAGATATATTTTCAGGCCATGCTGCATTGGAGGTAGTGGTGTGAACTAGGTCAGCCCTGCATCAGCTGGGAAACCAAAGGACATTCGAAAGGCAGTGAGGCTCCAGCCCTGACTTTTTTCTCTAGGGGTAGATTAGATGTTTTTCTCAGATGCCTTGGGAATTTTGAGGAGGAAGCTGCTGCTTTTGAGAATTATATAGGACCAAATAACAAAGACAAGATGTACATTGAGAAATGTTGATCTGAGAGGAGGCTGTGTATCTTCAAAGGGTGTGTGTGTGTGTGTGTGTGTGTGAGAGAGAGAGAGAGAGAGAGAGAGAGAGAGAGAGAGATGCGTTTTGTAACTGTATTGTACAATTCTCAAATGTGACCTTGGTAGATAGATGACAATATCTATTGAAATGTTGAAAGGTTAGACATGTGTGGGTGAGGATTACAACCTTTGCTTTGTCCTAACGTGCTTAAGGACACAATGCTTTGCAGCCACCAAGATCTCAGGTCCCTCCCTCTAATACAAGCATTTATCAATCTGTACTTTTAAAATCACAATCCACTATCTGATGAGATTGGCTAATCTTCTTGCAACACGAAGTCAAAGGGAAATCAGTAAGCCTGGGATCTGTGGAAGTTGGGCCCTGACTCCATTTACCGTTCGCCTCAGATGATGTCACCTGGAGAGCCCACCCTGAGTGGACATTTCAGGGATACTGAGTGACAGCACAGCTGGCCCAAGAAGCTGAGCTTTGATTACATTTTGATTTTTATCCCCCAGACAGTATAAAGTAGCTGGTGCATCAAACTTACCCTGAGAAACGAATCCTGTTGTCAAAATGCCCACCTGCACTGAGATCTAACCCACTTTTAGTCACAGAATGTAAGGATGGACAGCCCTGTTTCCCAGGGTCTCAGGCACCAATTGCTGTACGCCTTATTTCTTAAAACAGTATAAAGTGTGGCTGGTGAGCTGGCTTATTGGGTCCCAAGTCTGACAAGCTGAATTCAGTCTTGGAATCCACATAGTATCTGTAAAGAACCCACTCCTGCAAGTTAGGGTTCCTGACCTCCACACACGCCCCATAGCACAAGGAGTGACAAGAAAGTCTGGGAAAGGGCGCTCCTGCTCCTTCCAGTTTCTAGTGACTCTTGGTTCTCCTTGGCATGAGGCAGCATGAAACCCAGAAAGATGGCAGCTGAGTAAAAACTTCACCTGCTTTTGCCCGGGGCCAAGCTTTGATCCAATAGATGAATGAATGAAAGAACACAGACAGCTCTGAATGGCTCACATGGTTTTCTTGTAAATCCTGCAGTGCTTAGCATCATGAGCAGCAGGCCCCTGCTGCCTGTATCTACTGTGTTCCTGAACTGGGCTTTTTGTTTGTTTGGTTGGTTTTTGCAAGCTTCTAAGCAAGAGTCAGTGTGGACACAGCAGAGGTCCAAGCCCTTCCTTAGGAACTTGGTTCTCAGGGAGTTTGGAGGCCAGCGTGTGCTGCCCCTTCTTGCCCAGCCTCGACAGTACACAAAGGTGTCCCAGAAGATCTGGGCAGGGTCTCTGCAGATAGGCCAGCTTCCCTTCTGTCTTCTTAGTCACCAAGACAACAGATCTCCACTGAGTGAAAACTCTGTAGATAACGATCCAAGTGTGTGCCCCTTGGTCTGTTTGGACTGCCTTGTGAAGAATTCTGTCTGAAAGGTCTTGTGACCATGCAACCTCATTAGAAAACAGACATCAGGACCACATAACTAGGGTAGTGGCCCTCTTGTGTCAAAACCTGCTAGAAAGCTTATGGCAACACAAATTGCCGTATGTTCCTCTCTTCCAGAAAACTTCTGATTCTGGATGCCAGATGGGTTCTGAGGCTTGTCATTCTGCCAGATTCTACCGTTGGGGGACCACACAAAGGATTTGTTCATCAGTGTTCTCTAGATGTCTCTAACACTGGGAATTACCTGGATAACAAAGGCCCTACTTCCCAACAAGTCAAAATCCACAGAAGGAGCCTTAGGTATTACTGTTTTAATAGACACCCAAGACAGGTGATTCAGTGATAAATCACAGTCAGAGATAAAGGACATGACTCTCCAGAGGTGAGCAGGGAGATTGTGCCACTCCAGGGAACATTTGACAATATTTAAGGATAATTTTGATTGTCATAACTTAGCAGAAAATGTGACTAAAATTGTATGTGTGTATTCTTTTGTATTGATGAATAGATATGCATATATATATGCACATATGTGTATATGTATATATGTATATGTGTGTGAATATGTGGAGATATGTCTGTGTTTGTGTGTGTGTTAAGATATGGAGGGAACACTCCTACAAAGCAGAGTTCCATGGGAGCAGAGTTCTGGCTTGTGTGTCTCTGTCTGGCATCCCTAAAGATGCTGCTGGGGAGTGAGGGAAGAAGGCTGAGACTCACATCCAAGTGTCCATAGCTGATGGGTGGGTACATGTACCCATCCTCCATGAAGTCTCACATTTCCATAAACCTCGTTTCTTTTGTGACTGGAGTGGAGCTGTCACCATAGTTATCTGCCCTGTAAACTTCCTATTTGAACTGCATCCAGCTAATCAAGGATGCATTAGCAAAACCCACTCCAGAAACATTCTCTTCATTTATCAAAGACACAATCTTCATTCTCCCTTTCTCTCTCTCTCTCTCTCTCTCTCTCTCTCTCTCTCTCTCTCTCTCTCATTAGAAGAAAAAAAAACCGATTTATTTTCATTATTTTTTTCTTCAATGTGTTCCTTGGGGTGTAGCAGGAAGAAGAACCATCTTTTCATCTTTTGGTTGAGGAAGTAACCTGAGCAGAAGGATTAACCTGAGGGCAGGTCTTAGGAGGGTGGCTTGCACTTTCGGTCCTCTGAGGTTTCATTTAAGCTATAATATAAGCTTGAGGTGAGTGATAAGGGATGGGAGCACAGGGAGAGATTCATTTCCCAGCCTGGCCCTCAGAGCCTAAAGCTGCAGACATTTACAGGGGGTTAACCTAGAAGTGGGTAAACAGAGAGAGAAGGTCCAGATTTCAGGAGCAACCTTAACCTCTTCCTAACACAAAAGTCCTCACCCCTATCCCACAGGTCACCTGGAAAGCTGTAGGTCACACTATTCTGTCTTTACAGTGCAGAGAAAGCCTGAACATGTCTGCCTCAGTGTTTCCTAAGGCACTTATAGCATTTTGGGGTTGGATTAGTTATGGGGCCCAGGAATTTTAACTGTCATTGTGACATAATGTAAAGTCACATAAAAAGGGCTCTGAGGATGTCTGTATGAGATTGTGATGATTGATGCAGACAAGGACTGAAGGTCTCTCACTGTTGGTAGCATCATTCTCTAGGCAGGTATTCTAAACTGTATGAGTGGAGAGGGTGAGGCCACCGCCTAGGTCCGTCTGGAGTTGCACACAAGTGAATACTTATAGCTTGTAGCTATCATCAAAGAAACTTATTACAGAGCTCACAACTCATCAGTGGCAGTGACTATGTGACAGTGGAGTGCTCAGTCCCGGCTGGTGCATTTATAACACAACCTGTATACCTAAGGTTTAAGGGACATTGTGGAGGATTTTAAGATGCAGAGAACCAGAATGTCTCCTGCTAAATAGTGCTAGACAAGACATGGAAGCTGCACTCATGAAATCTCTACAATATGGCTATCAAAACAAGATCTGTGTGATAACAATCCAGTCACATGCCAATGTGCAGCAGGGAGACCTCACCAGGCCTACTAGATAAGAGCTATAAGTAGTCAATACCTACATCCCTGTGGCATTTGTTGTCAATAGCTGGAGTATTTCTTTGCTGTTGTTTAAATTCCCACTTTTCTCTGCTTCCCATAAAAATAGGGATTCTATTTGGATCAAAACACTATTCCTCATGTAGGCTTGACTGTGATGCTAGTGTTAATTATTAATTTGACAGAATCACCTAGGAGATGGGCCTCTGCACATGTGGTGGGGGGTTATTGTGATTATGTGCATTGCCTGAGGTAGAAAGGCCTGCCCACTGTGAACAGCACCATTCCCTGGCTGGGATCCTAGACTGAAGAAATGGAAAGAAGGAGGTGACCTGAGCTACATTCACTTCTCTTTGCCCCCTGACGTCTATGTGATGTGACCAGCTACTGGCCCCTCCCCACCAGGACAGACTGTGTGCCCTTGAACTATGAGCCAGAATAAACCCCTGCTCCCTTAAGTTGCTTCTGTCACCGTATCTTACCACAGTGTGAAGAAAAGTAACTAAGACTTGATTGATATTTTAAATTTTCAAACTATTTTACATGTGTCCAGGCTAGTAGGCTTATGTCAACTTAACACACTCTAAAGTCACCTGTGAATAGAGACCTCAACTGAGAAGATTCCTCCCTAATATTAGGCCATAGGCAGGCCTGTAAGGCGTTTTATTAATTAATGATTGATAAGGAAGCACTCAGGGGCTGCAGTTATAGGTTTTATTTAAAAATATTAAATCAGAGTGAGCTGGCATAGCTATGCATATCTTTTAATACTGGTGCTCAGGGAGCAGTGGCAGGCAGATGTCTATAATTTGAGGTCGGAGGTCAGCCTGGTCTACATAGTGTGAGATACAGGACATCCAGGGATATGTATAAAGATCCTGTCTCAAAAAAAGAAAGGAAAGAAGGAAGGAAGGGAGGGAGGGAGGAAGGAAAGGGGGAGAGAGAGAGAGAGAGAGAGAGAGAGAGCGTGCAAAAAGGCAAGTTACACAAACATGAAGAGCAAGCCAGTGAGCAGCACCCGTCCATTCCTCTGCATCAGCTCCTGCCTCTAGGTTCCTGCCTGGCTTGAGATCCTGTCCTGACTTCCCTCAGTAGAATGTGCTTCAGGATCTGAAAGCCAAGGAGACCCTCTCCTCAGCAAGTTGCTTTCGGTCTTGGTGTTTCATCATATCAGCAGTAACCCCAACTAAGATGACATGGTTTATTAATTCTATAAAATATAGAACCTTCTGAAAATAGAGTGTTTCCTGAGTATGCACATATCCTAAGACAAAATACCAAGGGTATTTTGTTCTATCGTATTGTCATCTTTTGATAAGAAGAGACACATACACGAGGTGGCTCCAAAGATGCCTTCAGTGAATTTACAGTCTGACAAACTGACACTAGGACTTACACAAGAGGGTTAGCATGTGTCCTTTCCCTGTTCTGGTGAGATGCTTAGGAAATTTCCAGTTCATACTGTGAAGAGAAAAACGCTTGGAGCGGCAGGTAACTGCATTAGAATTCTTGCTTTACTGCTGCCCGGGGCTTCAACAGGACACCAGCGTGTGTGTGTGTGTGTGTGTGTGTGTGTGTGTGTGTGTGTGTGTGTGTGTGTGTGTGACACGGACTCCTTTATCTCGCCTCCTCTTTCCCCAACACTTCCCTTGCCTCTCCATCCTGTCTCACTATGGCTGTAGCTGTTATCACTGGGGGGAAAATGTAGAGGAACAATTTTCTAACAAATAGGAGATTTTAATCTCCAGTCCATAAGGCCTGGCATTATCTCTTTTTTCTCCACACCATCCTACAGCACCTGCTGCAAACAGTTTAGGACTCTGATGGCACCAGCAAGATAGAGATGGGGTCTGAGCCTGAGGGCACACTGGCTCTGGGAATACTCAGATGCTCGGTGTGATTACCAAGACTTGTGCACATTTGTTTCTTGGAAGGGGCTGAGCATACAGCCTTGCAAGCCACACAGAAGAATAAACACAGCCACATCTGATGAATCACTTTCTGAAGAGGTTAGGATGAGAGTCTGGGCTAAGAGGTGAGGCTTGGTCACTCTTCCTCAGTAAGTCAACCCGATAGGCAGCAGTAATAATGAAGGTGAGAGACAGGTTTGTTCAGTGAGGCCACATTGGGAAGACGAAGAGGTCCAGTGACCCCCTCAGCCCGTCTTTGAGGTTCTACCTGGGGGTTCACATTTAAATAGAGGGAAAGAAGTATGAGTAGCTAAACAGTCTGGCCATGATGTGGTCCTTGGTATCACTAATCTATCATTGTCTCAGCTCCCGTCTGTCCTGCAAGGAGATATGACAAGTTGTCAGAACTGGGTGATATAACTTCCTAGTAGAAAGCTCTCCCTCTGGCTGATACCGAGCTTCAGCCTTTTCATGAGATCCTGGGAAAAGCCAATTCCTTTGTGTACTACTTGGGTTTCTATTGTTGTGACAAACACCACAACCAAAAGCAAACTTGGGAGAGCAGATTTATTTCATCTTTGCAACTTTTAGGTCACTCTCCATCACTGAGGGAAGTCAGGGCAGGAACCTGAAGGCAGAAGCTGAAGCAGAGGCCATGGAGGATGCTGCTCACAGGCTTACACATCATGGCTCGCTCAGCCTGCTCTCTCATGACATCCAAGGTCACCTGCCTAGCAATGGCACCACCCACAGTGGGTTTGGTCCTCTATGATGGCTATTCTTTATTTTCAATTTGACTACATCCAGAATTAGCTAAAACTCAAATGACTGGACATGCCTATGAGAGATTTTTTTCTTTAATTAAATCATTTAAAGTGGAAATATCCACTTTTAATCTGGATCTTTGAGGTGGGAAGATTCATCTTTAATCTGGATCACAGCTTCAGCTGGCAGCGTATGGAAGAAGGAATCTCTCTCTCTCTCTCTCTCTCTCTCTCTCTCTCTCTCTCTCTCTCTCTCAATCTTGCCTGCTTGCTTTTGACTAGCAAATCTATTCCTTTACTGACATTAGAGCCTACCTTTAAGGATTCCAGCATATACTGAAGACCAGCTGAGACATCCAGCATTATGAACTGAATAGCTACTTGTTTCTTGAACTTTCCATTCATAGGCATCCATTGTTGAATTAGCTGGATCACAGTCTGTAAGTCATTCTAATAAATACCCTTTCTATTTATACTAGGGAGATTAATTCTCTAAGTACTGTTGCTCTAGAGAACTTTGATTTATACACTTCCCTACACCATCAATCAAATCAAGAAAATGCCTGACAGTCTTGCTTACATACCAGTCTAATGGAGGTATTTTCCTAGTTGAGATTCCCCCTTTCCAGATGACTCTTGCTCATGTCAAGTTGAAGACAATATAACCAACACAATGTTATACTATTGCCCAGAAATCTCATATCCAAAACAGAAAAAAAAAAGGTACATACATTTCACTTCAGGATATCTTCACTCCTGCTGGGGTGGCTACATAACTCCTCACCAAAAAATTCACCATGCTCAAGGTGCTTCCTTGAACAGCAACCCCTTGAGACTCATGTGGTCTTTCCACCATGGTAACACTTTCTGAGAGCCTGTAAAAATGCAGCTCCATCATAGACAGACACACAAAGAACCTGGTGCTGGTACCACACACTAAAATGATGCTGGAGAGGCACAACAGTGTCCCTACAACTGGCCACTAAGGAAGCAGCCCAGCAGCAGGAAGACAGGCTATATGATCATAGACAATCTTAGGTGCATACCAGGGGGTCCAGGAAACCCACATACAGTGGCAGGTGTGGGAAGCTGGCAGGGCACATGGCCAAGAGAGGGGCTTGGATGATTTTCTGATGGTTCTGGAAACCTGGGAGGGATCTTCTAATTGGAGATCACATTAGAGCATCTCAAGAGGCCAGACCTTGACCAAAGGTCAGAAGGAAAGATGAGCTATGTCACGTGCTCCTGAGTTAGGAATGTGTCCTCCGGCTCTTTGCTTACAGTATACTGCAACATGTCTACTAATCAGTGTTTGGAATTGGCAGAACATCACATTCTGTAGCTTGAATTTAGATGTTCTGAGAATTTGCATGATTCCAGTCATATGTAGCTTTCATTGATCCTGGAACGGTCACTTACTCTGAGTGGAACTCTTTACACACACTGTGATGGCTTCTGTCCTAAAAGCTAAGGACTCCTCCCCTGGGGCTATCCTGTTAGAGTCAGAGAATGGAAAAGCTTGGGTTGGCCATGTCTTCAATAAGCTAACCAGTCATAGTGAAAAGCAAAGAAAGCCTCTTTGCCTAGGCCTGGGAGTCTCTACCAACAGAATACAGAGTCACTGGAAAATGAGAGAAGGTCAATGCTGGAGCTCACAGGGCATGGCTAGAGCCAGCCATGGGGACAGGCTCTGCTTAGGACCGGTGATTGCAGAAGAGTGGCCTTACCCAACATGTACATAGCTGATGGACATTTTGAAGGGGGAGGATAGTTTTGGGGAGCAAATATGGGAGGCTTGAGCAGTCAGGAGAATGAAAATTACAAAATTCAGGGCTGGGGTGAAGAGATAGTTCAGTCACAAAATGATCACATTAAAAAATCTGAATGTTATAGCTTTCAATTGCAGACCCAACAATGGGAATGTAGAGGCAAGGAGGCTTGATGGCAAGAGCTGGCCAAATAGCCTTTTCTATTTGGTGAGCTTCAGACCAGTGAGAGACGAGGTAGAAGGCACATGTGGTGGTCTGAAGGAAAATGGCCCCCAAAGGGAGTGGCACTATTAGGAGGTGTGGCTTTATTTGAGTAGGTGTGGCCTCACATTGTTGGAGGAAATGTGTCAATGTGGGGGCTGGAATTTAAGATTTCCTATGCTTAAGACACTACCTAATGTGTCAGCTCACTTTTGTTGCCTGTTAGTCAAGATATAGGAATCTCAGCTCCATCTCCAGCACCATGTCAGACCGTGATGATAATGGACTAAACCTCTGAAAATGTAAGCCACGCCAATGAAATGTTTTTCCTTTATGAGAGTTGTTGTGGTCATGGTGTCTCTTCACAGCAATAAAAACCCTAACAAAGACAGCACCTAAGGAACCACACCTGAGGCTGTCCTCTACACCTACCACTGTACACATAGTTCACACAAAGGCACCTGGGTGTACTGATTGCTATTTATTAAAGTCAGAGTCCTGTTCCACACAGTGGCTGGAAGGTAAGTGTCTGACTTCAGTGTTGGTTAGTTTCTGCTAGCTACATTCAGGAGCCAGATCACCCTGAGCTGAGAAACAGTGACATTGTTTGTTTATGTCTTTGGAAGGTGAAAGCTAGTGAAACCCAGGGATCCCCTGGCCTCCAGCTCATCCCTCCCCAAAGAGCTCTCAGTGGACAGGTGAGCAATGGTCAAGGGACAGTGAAGCCCTCTGGTGTGGAGTGACAGGGACGGAAAAGGAGCTCAAGAAGGAAGAGGATCCCTCTCATCCTCACGGAAAGGCCTGGATAGACTGGCCTAGTGGCATAAGCTTGTCATCACAGCTACTTAGGAGGAGGAGGTAAGAGGGTTGAGTTCAAGTTCTCTGTGGACTACAGTGCGTTTAAGGCCAGTCTGAGCTACATAATGAGAACCTGTCTCAAAATCAAAGGGAAATAATTAGTAAAATGAGTGCTGAGCTATAACTCACTGATAGAGTAGTTGGCAGGCATGTGTGAGGCTTTGAGTTCAGAATCTAGTCACACACACACACACACACACACACACACACACACACACAGTGCCCAAGCCAAGCATGGCAGCTCAGAAATCTATGCCCAGTTGCCACAGCTACTGCGGTTCTGAACAGTCTCAACAGTGGAGCTCCATAGAGCTGCTCAGCCCTTTTCTGACCTTGACTTGGAATCAGTGACCCAAGGGGCATAGGACTTCCCAAAGCATCAGCCCTGACCACAGTCCAGTGTTTGCAGCAATAACACATCTGCACAGCTGCAAGACCAGCCAGGAAACAGAAGCAGCTGGAGACACCCACGCTTTCTATTTCTAAGGAGATCAGAGGGCTCACTCTCACAATGACATGGCCTGTGGCCCTGATGGAGCTTGGCTATGAATGAGAATGGACACAGAAACAAAACAATGGCAGCTGTGAGGTCAGTGGAGAATAGGTTAGTACAGCAATGAACTAACTTTTGCTTTCCCCTTCTAGAACATTTTTTTTTTCCTCAATGGCGTTATCACACATGCTACGTGAATGCTAGTGTTCCACTGCTGACTGATGACTCTCAACCCCCAATGGTTGAGTTTTTCAAGAAAAAGTTAAGTATTCTTTGATTTTTTTCCCCTAAGAAATACACAGAACACAAGCTTGCCACGTGACAGTGGTTGAAAGCTTCTTGAGAGTGGTCTCTTGACACTTCATGCACTCATAGGTCAGGCCAGAAGAGAATCAGTTAAATGGGAATAATACAATGACTTAGGAGATGACATAGTACCATAGTGTCCAGCTGTAAAAACAGATCCATGAGCCAAATGTTAGAAATGGCAGGTTGGACAAGGGTCAGCCAGAATTTGTGTTGTGCATCTGACAGGTATTGCAGATCACCTTAAAGCCATCAATAAGCTGGTGTTCATTGTGAACCTTCAAGGCAGTGATTTATCAATCATGCAAAAATCCCTTTTCCTGAATCTCTGACCCCATAACTAGTATGCCTAGGAGCACAGCTTAATTTTATTAAATATGTATCACCACATACCTCCTTTTGTGTCAAAAATTACAAAGGTTCTAACTAATATAAGAAAAACTATATATAATGGGTACAATAACTATATACAAGCAATAATTACATCAGTAATGTCTAGTCCAGGAACAATTGACAAATTCAAAGAAATATTTCATTGTTTATTTTATTTTGATGACTACAAAAGATTGTACCTAATTCACTTTCTATCTAACTTATTACTAATTGAAAAATATCTTTTGATGGTTCTCAAACTTATATATTTTAACCATTTAGTGAGTTTCTTTTCTAAAACTGTCACTAGAAAACTATAACTATAACTATAGTACCTTCAACTCCCTCAGAGACCGAAGAAGGAAATAATATTAACTAAGAAAACAGAACATGCAAGCGAGTAACTTCCAAAAAATGTGAAAAATAAAACAGCTGGCAGCCTGTACTGTCACCCAAAGTTTCTCTCCAGAAAGTTCTAAGCACACCAGTGAGAGACCCTGTCTCAAAAAAAGAAAAAAAAATGGTGATCAGAGTCTGTAATCACATCTAGAGGCTGTTCTATCACCTTCCTGTGCAGGAGAGAGAGAGAGAGAGAGAGAGAGAGAGAGAGAGAGAGAGAGAGAGAGAGAGAGAGAGAGAAAGACACACACACGCACACACACACTCTCTCACACACACACACAAATAAGTTCCTGCTTTTTAAAGAAGCAGTATAAAATAAGTGCCCTAATATTTCAAGAAATGCAAACTAAAATCACTAGTGCTATAAACATTACTGAACTGATTATTCTGGGCAGTAGGATTCCAGCATACGGAGAGGGCTAGAGGAAAGGAACTGTATACTGAAGAGAATGTAAATAATGAAGCTGCTTTGGAAAGCAGGCACTTCCCCAGAAGTCCTAAAAAGAATCACCCTACAATTCAGCAATTATGCCTTTGGATACCCATAGAGACATATTTACTAACTAATCTTGATTGTTAATGTGACAAAATTTTAGACTTGCCTTCATCAGACTGGCCTATAGGCAGGTCTGTGTATATCATCATCATTATTATTATCAATTGATGGAGAGGGCTCATCTCACCTCTGAGCAGGTGGTCTTGAGTTGTATAAGAAAGCAAGGTGAACAGGAACCAGAGGAAGCCTGCCAGTAAGCAGCATCCCTCCCAAGGCCCTGCTTCAGTTTCTGTCTCTGGGTTCCTGCTTTAAGTTCCTGCCCTGGCTTCCCCCAATCATGGGCTGTAAGCCAAAAGCTAAATGAGCCCTTTCCTTCCTTTGTTGAAGTTTCTTTGCTCATGGTGTTAATCCCAGCAACAGAAAACAAACTAGAATTGGTTGACGTGTTGATACTTTCTGTGCCCCATGTTCGTCCTGGGTTTGATTGGCATTAGCACCCTAGTAGCTCATGAAATTTTGCATTTTTCATGAATGTTTTGGCCATTGGTGTACCTCCTTTTAAAATTGTCTTTTTAAATTCTTTGTCCATTTTTTTCTTGGATTTACAAGAAAATAAAAAGTATCTTTTTAATAATTGATCTTTAAGCACTCTTTATATATTTTAGATGCAAATTCCTTACCATATGGTTTGTTTATGTGTTCTCCTCTTTCTGTGATGGCTTCTCACTTTGGTGGTGAGGCCTAGCTTGCTCTTGGGTCTTCTGTTCACCTTTCTGAGAAACTGCCTCATAGTAACCCCACACTGCCCTTGTCCACTTGCTCTGAAGCTTTGAAAGACACCCAGTCTGCTCTAAGAGGTGCTTGTTTCTTTGTTTGGCATGATGGTTTTGAGACAGGCTGTCTCTATGTATTCAAGGCTAAATTCAAACTCATGATCCTCCTGACTTAGCCTTGCCACCTTTGCTTGCTTTCTGTGTATTCTTTTTTATTTTGTTTTGTTTTGTTTTTCCTCTTGACAGTCTCCTTGTTCAGTCCTAGCTGGCTTAGCACTCTCTATTATGCCCGCATCTAAGAATTTCCATGACCACTAGGGAGGCTGGGCATACTGTAACATGCATGAGGATTTTATTGTTACATTCAGGTTCCAAGGAATGCAGGTCGATAGCCATGTTTCAGCACAGCGGAAAGGCTAAGGACATCCTGCCCTAATGGGCAGGGAATCTTTAAAGAAAACCATGTAAGCAAGATGCAACACACCTTGGCGTTCCAGGATTGGGCTAAAGGGGACACAGGTAAAGCAGCTATTGGCTGAGTCCTCTGGTGCGAATCCAACTTTTGAATCCATTGGCTGCTGCGTTCACTGGCAGACCTGAGACCTGCCCTCAGGCACCAAGGCTTCTCTGAAACTGGGCCCTGCCCTTAGGTACCAATGTGCTGATGAATCCTTGAACCTGGACCCCTCCCTCCAGGTCCTCACACTATGTAGACAAAGCTGGCTTCAAACTCACAGTGGTCTTCCTGCTTCTGCCTCCCGAGCGTTCAGGTTAGAGGTATGTGCCACTGTGCTCAGCCTCTTTTCATTCTTAAGACTAAGTAATTCTTTGTTTCCTAGAGAGAGAATTTCCAGTTTTGAAAATACATCACTTTAAAGACATGAATGTCCTGGATCTTGCCCAAAGTTTAAACTGAAGGTTGAGAGGTCTTTTTCTTCTACCCCCAACAGAGTCTGAGATGCAGCAGGCCAAGGGCTCCATCGATCTGAGCTACACTGGGCCTGGGGTGGCTGCAGCTGTGAGGCAGCCCAGCCTTTTCGGCTGCTTGTGCACTTCTGGGGGTATATTTAGGCTGTTCCTATTTAGATCTCCCAGAATAGCCATCGTCTTTTGTTTCTCAATCGTTCTCTTAGTTTTTGTTCCTTCCTGCTTCAAATTGAGAGTGACATATGACATACTTCATTTCCAAGCCCTTCCTCATCCCTAGAGTCTGCCCTTTTAACTGACATCTAGGCCTTCTGGATGTGAACTGAATGTGACCCTCATTGGTATCCCAGACTTCCTGGGGGTGGAGGGCACCAGGACTAATACAGAAGAATAAGAGTGCCTGCACCAGTGCCAGCACGCTTTGATCACCACTGTTTACATTCAGAAGTTCGCTGTGAGTTATAACGTCCTGGGATGAGGAGGAATTTATGCTGCCTGCATTGTTTCTGGGGGATTCAGATGACTTTGTAATCCAAGTGCTTCCTGACCTCAAGGGTGCTAACAATGAATGTTTTATCTATTTCTGGATGTCAACCAGCCCCAGGGATGTTGAATTGAGTCCCTTTGGCCCATTTTGTCTATTCCATAAGTAAAGCTCGGAGTGCTTTGAAGATCCTGGGTGAAGCGGGTTTGGAAGTCTCGGAAACTATTTCTAGAATGACTTCTGACCTGTAGCAATCTTCCCTATTTTACATACAGCTAATCCCAAATTAGACTCCTGCTGTCAATGGAGTATCTGATGTCTGCTCCCTCTAAAAAGTCAAGGTTAAACCAAAACTGAGCTTGTTTTGTGAGCACTGCAAATAAACTGATCTCAGCACAGAGACACCAAGGTCAGTTCCCAGCTCTGAGAAGGACCTGGAGCCTCAAGTGTTGGGTGTTCCAGCTTCCTTTCTGTTGCTGCATGAAACACTGACCAAAAGCAACTTAGATAGAGAAAGGGTTTATTTGGCTTGCACTTCCAGGCCACAATCCATCATTGAAGGAAGTCATGGCGGGGAACTCAAGCAGGAGCCAGGGAGATCTCTGCTCACTAACATGCTTCCTTCCTGGTCCTCCTATTCTGTGTGATGACCCTGAGAAAATGCTTCCCTGGAAGTTTGCACCTTGATGATGCTGGTTTATTACTAACCACTGTAAATTCTGTTCCAGCTAGCCAGCACTGATAGTCTCAACAAAGCAAAGGATTCACTTGAGTAGGTACTAGTTTCTTGTTTATAACAGATGATGCTCAGACCCAGCAACAGAAACCTAAGACAGTGGATATGTGTTAGCTTCTTTTTGTTGGAAGAGCTGGTTGAAGGAAGGAAAAGTGTGTGAATGTAGAGAGTTGTGCTTTTGATGGTGGCGAAATTAGAACTGAAGAGGGGCAATATACAGTTGCTTTCTCATTGCCTCGACAAAATATGCCACAAGAAATTGAAGGAAAGTCAGACTTATTGCGCCTTTGGGGGCTACAGCTCATCGTGGTGGAGAAGACATGGTAGAAGAGGGAGGTGGATGGTCACATCATATCCACAGTCAGGAAGCAGGAAGAGGGGAACAATGGTGCTCAGTTCTTTTTCCTTTTTATGGAGCCAAGCACTTCAGTCTGTGGGATGTTACCACCCACAGCTATGTTGGCTCCTTCTACTTCAGTTTAACCTAATCTAGAAACTCCCTCATGGGCAGAGGCTTGTCTCCTGAATGCTAGATCCTCCAAACACAGGTGCATACCTACATATGTACCTCCACACTTGAGTGCACATGCACACACACACAATACACACACACACACAAAATATGGAAATGAGAGTAGACATTGACTGTTGATGTAATAAACATATTTCTAAAAAGATAGAGTGGCAATGTCTTTAAAAGCATGACCTGAAAAGCTTTTATATAACAATAGCAATTGTCTATTTTAAAAAGAGAAAGCAGTCTCAGGCTTGTTTTACACACTTCTCCTGAAGACATCTCTTTCTCTTATTAGCCTTGGCACATCTTAGAGAGACAGGGTTTCAGAACCTTTATAATATTATGAGCACCAAGACTGCTATCACTCATTCCCAGTAACTAAACTTTTAAAAGGAGGTGACCTTCTTGTGCAGCTCAAACCCCTGAAGAAGGCAAGTGAATCACTGTTTCTGCTTGTAGCATTCAGAAAACTCAACAATAAAAAAAATGAAAATGATTGCTGGTTTGGATTTTTCTGAATAAATATATTGATTACATATATATGTTAAATGATACTATGTAATTTATGTATGATGGAGTCTGTGTTGAATATAAAGCACAGTTTATGTTTTTCTCCTAAATATTATTCTTTATTGTTAGACAATTCATTTTGTCATTCACATTTTATTCTTTTCTATGAATACTCCTCACAGTTTCATTTTCCTGCTTCAGACATTTCCAGTTCATCACTACAAACAGAATCTGAGAGAGAACCTTTGCAAGATTTATTTCAGATGATTTCTTTTCTGTTCTATTAGGTTTCTGGCCAATACTTTCAGGCCTAGTCCTGAGATTCGGACCCGCTTGCAGCCCCACTACCTTAGCACCAAATAATCACACAAAGGCTTATATTAGTTTTATGCTGATTGACCTGGGGCCCAGGCATATAACTTGCTAAATCTTAATTCTTAAACTAACCCACAATTCTTATCTTATTCTGCCATGCAGTTCGGTACCTTCTCTCAGAGCATAGTTGCCCTCTGCATCTGCTGGCTTTTCCGCTGGTCTCTCTGGCATCTCTACTGTGCTCTTCCTGTTCCCAGAATTTTCTTAGTCTGGTGTTCTGCCCATATATCTTTTCTGCCTTCAGCCAGTCAGCATTTTTATTAAACCAGTAGGCAGAACAATTATTTACAATGTAACAACATAATCCCACTACATTTTTCTTTTTTCTTTTCTTTTTTTGGATTTTTGAAACAGGGTTTCTGTATGTATCTGTGGTTGTCCTGGATCTAGCTCTCTTGATCAGGTTAGCCTTGAGCATGCAGAGATTCACCCATCTTTGTCTTCTGAGGACTTGGATTAAAGGCAAACACCACCTCTGCCTGGCCAGATTATTTCTTCATTGAGAATTTCTCAAGATGTGGTGGCTATCTTACTTTTAGATTTAGCTTATTATTTATGTATAAGTGTGTAGGTCTATGTATACATATGTGCACATGTATGCTGGTATCTGTGGAAACTAGAAGAGGACATTAGATGCTCTGGAGCTGCAGTTACAGGCTACTGTGTATGAATCGTCAGATTTGGGTGCTGAGAACTGAGCTCAGGTCGTCTGATAGAGCACTAAGAGCTATTAAACATGGGGCCATCTCTGCAGGCCTGTGATAGTTTAATGGTCAACTCGACACAACATAGAATCACTAGGGAAGAGAATTTCAATAAGGGATTGTCCACATTGAGTTGGCATACGGGCATGTCTGTGAGAGGCTTTCTTGATTGCCTTAATTGAATGGGCATTATCATTCTGTGTTTTGGGGCCTTGGACTGTATAAGAGTAACAGATCAAGTTGAGCAGAAGCAAGCAAGCACGCATGCGTGCTTTTATTTATGTCTGCTCTTGACTGTGCATATGATGTGAACACCTGTTTCAGCTTCCTGTCACCTTGACTTCCCCACAATGAATTATGAGCTAAAATACAAATGTTCACTGGGACGGTAAGAATACCACATCCCTAGGGATGAGGAGTCATGAGTTATTTAGATAGGGGATGGGGCTTGTGGACAGTGGGCATTGTGGTATGATGTATTTTGTCTCTTTGTCACCCGACGCCAGGGCTCTGTCACAGGTGAGAAACAGTTCCCAGTGTCCATGGACCTGGAGTTGTCTGGTATTTTTAGTGTGGCTGGTGTGACAGAGCTAGCTTAGGCATTGAGTTGGTTTGGTCCTTTCCTTGACTCACTATCCCATGCAGAATCACAGAGGAAAACCATGACCTAAAGCTGGAAAGAATCCAGGTGTGACATGAGGGACCATATGCAGAGTGGGGTGACCACTCCATTCAAACCAGCTGGATTCTCACTCTGCAGGGCTTCATGGGAACTACAAAGAGCATTGCGGGTTTCTGAGGACCATCCCTGTGTGTCTCAGATAACCCTCACTGCACCTATCCCTAGACATTCTCTACAAGGCCCCTCTCAAGTTCTGCTTCTACCTTTCTGTGACTGCATACCCTCCTCTGTTTTAAGATAGTTGTTCAGTGGTTAGAGCAAGGTTCCAGCTTTAGAGTGCTAACACAGGTGAGGCTGAAAGGTGGCTTCTGTTTTCAGAGGGGCAACATCTATGGCAGGCCCCAGGAGTCAGCTCTTCTGAGACTCCACATGTCTTAACTTTGAGCTCCCAGAGTCCTCATGGAAGGTTCTAGGCAGCTCCTCACTTGGGAAATAGGGTGCAGCAGAAGCACCATCTTTCAGCTCCCAGATAGCTTTCTCTTACTTAAACTGAGGAAGCTAATTCTAGTTGGGTCCCCTTGATTCAACCTTGGAAGCCAATACCAGCAGAGGGGTGGGCCCTGGGTGGCCAAGGATCGGATGTAGGTCAGTATTCTACAGTCTGCACACAGGCGACAGCCGAGGAATCTGAGTACAGGCCAGCTGTGGTCGATGAGTCACCCGGACACAGGCTGCAGCTATTTCTGAACTAAACGGCATATCCTATCTCCCTCCTCACCTTGAGGGGGCCTCGGTCTTCAAACATTTCTCTGAGATCAAGGAGGGAAGAGCTGAGAGGGAACGGGAGGAAGCCTTCTGGGTGCTTTGCCCAGCCACGAACCTTGTAGGCAGGAAACAACAGTTTAAAAGACAGGAACAGACAATTCCAGAAAATTCTAAAATTTGGAGTTGTGAAAATACCCACCCTCCCTCTTTTACTTTCTTTCTGCTTCCACAGAACACCTGCTATAAAAGGTGTTGGACACAGGATAGGGCAGAAGCTTGCCTTCCCATGCCACGCCCAGCAGGAAAAAATGAAAATAATGCCTGTGAGTGCTGAGTCTGACTGTTGTAAGCATGCTACATCCATGCCTCCCTTTAATGGGTTTTCTTAAAGAATCGAGGTCTATGCCCTGGAGTCCCATTGATGAGAGCATCTTTTCTAAACGGATATACACTGCCTGAAGGAGTTTGTGTTTCCCTTTCTTTATGAGGGAAGGATAGTTCGTATCTCCAGGGCCTGCTGTATATAAGATAATATGTCAATCTCTATCCATCCACTCCGCATGATGGCCACCAGATAGGTTTCTCACAGGTTCCAGAGAAGGAAGTTCTGTCTTTCCAGGTGCCAATCCCAGGAAACACAAACTTCCTTCTCCTGAACATTGATTATCAGTGCCGATGACTGACTCTAGAAGTCCAGGCAGGCTGAGCAAGCACCCTACCACTACCCTATGTGCCTTCAATATTTTGACACAAGCCCTGTTGAACTTATGATCATCACTTCACCCTCCTGAGTGGCAGATAATTACAGATTCATGCTGCCAGGCCCAGCTTTCAGACAGTTTCCTCTGCTCAGTTCCCACATACCTGGCTCTACCACCTGGTGCCACCCCTAGGCACATGGAATGGGGCCTTGACAAGGATTTACAAAGCAAGCAGGCACCCTGCTCCAGCCTGCCTGTGTTCAGTGTGGCCCCAGCTCTAGGCTCTAGCTCGATACAGGCTCGACCCTAAGGTGAGGTATTATCTCTTCCCCATGAGGTGGCTGTGGGTGGTTTGGAGGATGGAGAGATATAGCTGGAAGTCCAGCGGTGACATCCAGTGACAACATCTCTACAAACCCTCATCTTAGAGAAAGACAGTCAGTTTGTCGCTCCTGAGAAAAGAAAGGGGCATCGGGTAATGGGGAGGGCCACCCAGTGCTCACTCTGGTGGCTCAGATTTCCTTGACCTTGAACCAGACTGGAAGGGACATTCACATTCCTACCCCTGAAGGGAAAAGCTGCCCCGTGCTGACCTGAGTTTCTCAGCACGGGTCAAGCCCTCCTCCCGACTGGACAGGCCTATGCAGGCTCCACTCAGAAAGCTCCTGAGCACTGCACTCTGGTTCATCTGCTTCCTGGAGCCTTTTTAAGTGATTCTTTTTAAGTACCGGTAACCACAAAAATAATTTGTTATTCTTAACTATTTAATTCTGTGAAGGACAGTGTTGATGTTTCACAATGAATTAATTGAAGTAGTCTGCCTGCCTCCCCACTCCAGATAAGCCTCTTGCATTTAAAAATTGTTAATTTTCAGCACACTAAGTAAAAGGCTTCTCAGGACATACTGTGGACAATAAAGACAAACTCACAATGGGAATATGACTCAGAGGGGAAAGCATCTGCTGTACAAGCATGAGTTTCTTAGTTCAAATCCCCAGAACTGACATAAAAGCTGGACACATAGCTTGAATGGCTGTAGTCCCAGTGCCCTGTGGGAAGATGAGAGGCAGAGTCAGGAGAATTTTGGGAAGCTCTGCCAGCTCACCTGGTGTACAGAGCCAAAAGACAACAAAGAAGCACTGCCAGAAGCCAAGATGGAATATGAGGGCTGACACTGCTGACTTCCACCACACAAATACTATAACATGTGTGCCAGTGTTCACACACACACTGTATAACATAAAACAAAACAAAGATAAACTAATTAATCATAATTAGCATTTGTTTTTGCAACAAGCAAATAGAGAATGGCCATCCTACACTAGAACATTCCTATGTGATAAAGATAATATTTTAAGTAATGTAGCATATGTATGCATACACATGCTGTATATACAGCTACTTGTATGTCTCTATGTACCTAATTTACATACATATACATTTATGTGTGATATCGAATATATTTTCCCTAAAGTTTAATATAATATGTGACTCACAGATGGCCCAAACTCATCCTTTTTCTATATAATTATTTTTTGTATGTGGGAATTGAACCCAGAGACTCAAGCACGCTGGGCAAGTGCTCTATCACTGAGTGATGTCCATAGCTCTCCTTTAGTTTCATTTGGAGACAGTATATTACTAAATTGCCCAGGCTGGCCTTAAAGCCACTCTGTAGCTCAGACAGGACTTGACCATGTGGTTTTACTGCCCCAATTTCTGCCTGTCCACCATGCCTGGGTTGTATACAGTTTTATCGTTGTTTTAATGTATTTATTTTATGTGTGTGGGTGTTTTGCATGCATGAATGTCTGTGCCATGGTGTGCTTGGTGCCTTCAAAAGCTAGAAGATGGAGTCTGATTCCCTGGAACTGGAGTTACAGTTGGTGATGAGCCACCATGTAGATAGATGGTGGGAATAAAACCTGGTCCTCTGAAGAAGTAGCACTCCTAACCAGTGGACAGTCTCTGCAGTGCTTAATGTACACTTCTGCCAAGTGAAAGATGCATTTCTAACAATGGAAAAACAAATACAGAGAGACAGCTGCCCTCAGTGGAATCTGCTGTCATTGGCCGTGTGACATGGGTAGCATTCTGAGATCTGTAGAGCCTTTGACAATTCTTACCTAAAGATTCCATGTACCCCCAAGCTTTTCTAGGCCTTGGGAAATTATCATGTCTATGGTTTTAGAAACCTTCTTTCAGTTCTGCTATGGTTTCACTATCCAAATCTAATAGGCACACAGAACTCCTGCTAGGACTGCCCAGTGGAGAATGCTTGCCTAGCATGCACAAGACCCTGTTCCCACCCTCAGCACCAGGAAACCTGTGTTCATCTTCAGAGAGGAAGAAATGTACTTGATGACCTGGAGGTGGCTCATTCTATAAAGTACTTGCCTTGCAATCCTAAGGAGCAGAGTTCAGTCCCCAGAATCCATACTTTAAAAGCTGGAGATGGTGGCTTGCACTTTGATCCTTGCGGCTAGCCTCACCGACTTGTTTAAGGCCAGCAAGAGACGGTAAGCAAACAATCATGATATATGGTCCTTGGGGAGTAATAGCTGAGTCTTCTAATCTCAGTCTCTATTGTGTGCCATACAAACACAAACACAGGGAGGGGTGGAGCCTGGGTATGGAGTCTGACCTTCTATTCCAAGAGTAGAATCTAGGCCAGAGTAACAGAAATGGTGTCTCAGAGTGACCACTTCCTGCTGGCCAAGTCACAACTCAACCCAAGTGGTTGGCTCTCTTTAAGACATTTTTCTATGCTTTGATAGTGTTCAGGAAGCCTAAATCTCACTTCAGCCTGCAGATGGAATGCAGATACGTGCATATTACTGCCTGTGATCAAGACTAGACCTGTGGCTCTCAGAACTGTCCTATGTCCTGCAAATCTCCCAACAAGTCATTCAGACAACATGGGCATGAGGGGACCCCCTGAGCTGAGAGCCTGGTTACGGATATGGCTCGACTTTTGCTTTACTTCAGTGTATCTTCATTGTATATCATTACCATACAACCTAGGACAATTCATTGGAACCCTACGCTTGTATCTGAAGAAGTAAATAGCTCTGCACCATCACCTATAGTGGTCTTGGGTGGGACAAGTTCCCCGGAGGAGATGTAGAATGCAGAGGCTACCACTAGAGGGCTCTGCAGGGACCTGGGAATCTCTCCTTCCCTACAAAGGTAAAGTACAACCTTGAGGAGCCCTGGTCCTGTGTAGATGCTATCATTATAGTCCTTGTAGCTGTTCAGGAGGGTGAGTCAAGAGGAGCTGCTTCTACTAGCTTCTTCCTCTGGACACCCTGGCATGTGCAGGTGGACAGCACCAGAAACAGCTGTTAGGTGCTGCACTAAGCAAATTTTGTTGTGGTGATACCACTCTTCACCTGTATCAGAACACCCCTTACCATTTCAGATATTATAATCATGTCACGCAATGCAATATCAATTCTGAGACAGGCTCAGAAACTCTCCAATAATAAGAAAATACACCTTGAATCAGATTCCAGGTAGAGTGAGGGACAAGCCCTGAGCTTTGGACAAGAGTGAATGAGAATCCATAAAGTAGAACAGAATGCTTGGGGTTCAGGGGCTTCAGGAGCCCTGTGAGTCCATCAGCAAGGAGGTTGGCAGGGCAACCTTGATGACGTCCTGTGAAGGTTTAATAGTAACCAAGAAGCACCACTCAGGTCTTATTGTCTTTTTTAACATGCATCATTAAGCAGACATTTGTAATTTTTAGATATGGACACAGTGAAACCACTGTAGCACTGTCTAGAACTTTCTTCTTCTTCTCCAGGAGTTTGACCTCTCAAGCCTTATCTTTAAATTTTTTATTTATTTTTATCTATGTATGTATGTATTGACCGGCTGTATATGCACCATGTGCATGCAGGTGTGGGCGGGGGGCCAGAAGAGGGCAATCGGGTACCCTGAAACTGGTGTTACAGGTGCTCGTGAGTCACCTCCTATGAGTGCAGGAGGGGGTGGGGACAAACCCCAATCTTCAGCAAGACCAGCAAGTGGTTGTAGCAACTAAATCTTCACTCGGATCCTCAAGACTTTGCTTTCTTCCAGGGAGTTAGCATTTTCTTCCCTGAATAGGGCTGTCTTCAGGGCCGGAATTAATAATCTTAAAGCCCTCTAGAAGGGAATGCAAGCTGCGGGGAGCCTCCACCCCACCTCCACCTTCACTGTGTGAAACGAGCCCCTCCGGCATGGCTCAGGCAGAGTCAACCACCAGCATCATTAAACTGGTGCAACACGGGGGCTTTCCCGCCGAGGGTCTCGCTCAGATTCGTTGGCCCGGTGGAGA
This sequence comes from Sigmodon hispidus, assembly GCA_004025045.1. Classification (NCBI taxonomy): domain Eukaryota; kingdom Metazoa; phylum Chordata; class Mammalia; order Rodentia; family Cricetidae; genus Sigmodon; species Sigmodon hispidus. Next base: position 54,787 of record PVIH01003960.1, on the reverse strand, counting down.
AGGAGGAGGAGGCCTGAGGCCGCAGTCAGGACAAGGTTGGGAGCAAGAGAGAGACCGTGGGCTGCAGGGCCGGGCGTCCCGGGGCGGGGGCGGAGCAGGTGAGCCTGCCGGGTGGGCGTGGGGAGTGCACTTGTACGTGACGTTGGAGTTTGCAGCAAGCCAGGAGTAGGAGGCTGTGCGCGCGTGTGTGGAGTGCTGCGCGGCCAGGAGGATGTGCGCGGCGGGGCGGCCACCGCAGTGAGTCGCGGCAACAGGAGCAGGCTGCAGCCCGGGGGACCCGGAGGCGAGGGCCAGCAGGAGGCCGCGGGCCTGGAGAGGCACGCTGCCCGGCCCCAGGATGTAGGCGATCGGCGGCTGCGCTCCTGCTGGCGGCCGGCTCACCATGAAGAAGCACTCGGCCCGGGTGGCCCCGCTCAGCGCCTGCAATAGTCCGGTCCTGACCCTCACCAAAGTGGAAGGTAACGCGCGGCCGCGTGGCGTTGGGGTGGCCGGGCCTGACGCTTCTGTCCCTGAACCAGAGGGACACCTGGCTGCTAGCGGGGCGGGGGCGGCAGCTCTGGGACGCTGTCCGCAGTGCAGCGCGCGGCGCCGCCACCGGTGGGGACCTGGAGGCTCCAGCTGTCTGGAGCTCCTGCCGGGGTAACAACATGCGCTTTGCACCCGGGGCTCAGACTACATGGTGCACCTGCGGGCTCCGCTCCTCTAGGTGCCTTTTCTGACTGTCCCGCAGGGCAGAAGAAAAGCAAGTGCTGACCAGTGAACCAGTGAGCTTCTCTCTCTCTCTCTCTCTCTCTCTCTCTCTCTCTCTCTCTCTCTCTCTCTCTCTCTCTCTCTCTCACACACACACACACACACACACACACACACACAAATTGCATGGGTGAGGAGCATCCCTCTAGTACCCCATCCCAGGAGCCCTAGAGGTGAGGCCAACCCCCACTGAAGCTAGAGGAGACTTTGACCTGTCTGGCCGATTGCAGATGGGCAGAAAGTGGCAGGTGAGGGAATCCCCGCACCAGCCTGTAAACAGGTTCTTATTTTGACCTGATAGGGAGAAGAGGGGATCCTAGAGGCCCCCGGAAAGTGTTGCTGCACAGCCAGTCTTTTCTTCAGCGCTGAACCGCCCCCAGTCGGGGGATGTGAGAGAAGAGGCCACGGAGGAGGCTTGTGAGTTACTCAGACACAGCTGTCATTCTGCTGGCCTGAAAGAGGACCTTGCTTTCCAACAGAGGGGGTCCTTAGCTTTCAGCTCCTACCCCCAGAGGAGGCAGCTTCCAACTCCTCCCTCTGGAGGCAGCCTCAGGAGGAGGAACTCTATCTAGGTAGCTAATTAATCTGATCAGGAGTAGAAAGGAGCACCCTCTATGGCCCAAGAGCCTCCATCCATGTCTTTGCTGACTAGGCAGGCATGGCTTCAAAGACTCTGATTACGCACACATCCCAAGTTAGACCCTCTATGAGTCTGTGAAGTCTCTGGATCCACCTGTTTGTTCCTTGTTGGAATAAGCCCAATGACCAGTAGAGGCCAGACAGAAGTTGGCAGGTATATTCCCAGCTTCACATTGTTTCCGTGATCCAAACGAGAATCATGAGGCCCAGAAGGGTAGCGGACTGGCCCAAGACCTACAGCTGCTACTTGATGATGTATGTGTGTGTGTGTGTGTGGGGGGATTCTTGAGCTATGGGACCCCATAAGTTATTCTTTTTCAGAATATCAGTTTGTAGTGACCCTGTTTCTCTTCCTTTTCTCTCTCTCTGTGACTGTCTCCTCGCTCAACATCCTAGTCTCGAGAAAGGCTTGGTACTGATTATCTGCACCAGAGATTAGCACAACTTCCTCTCCTAGGGCTGTAGTGTTCTAGGCCTCCCTCAAGCACATGTGAATGAAGAGGGGACCAGGAGCTGGAGAAGACACGCAGGAGCTTCCCCATAGCAGTAAAGCACTTATATCCGCTAGAAAGGCAGATTGGTTCTCTAGCACAGCAACAGGCAATCCCTGGCACCCTGGTCATCTTTAGGGAGGGCAGTCCTGAGCTCACTGACAGCATGAAGCTATCTGAGCTGAGTGTGGTAAAGTGCATTGAAATGATACAGCTGACATGAGAGTCCCCCGAGCCCACGTCTAAAGGTTGCCTTGGAGAATGAACCTGATAGCCCTCTCCCATTACCTTGGTAAACACAAGTCTTTCGTTCACACTTTTGTGGCAGCAGCTTTATCATGACCATCTCCATGGCATGCCTGTGGTTCATTGCTAAATGGTAGAATTAAGACCTGGACTGATGGAGGATGAGTCTGTACAGTGTGGCTTGTGTATATCATGACACTTGAGCCCCAGTTCCTTCAACTGTAAAGTCGAATCATCAGACTAATGAGGAAGGAAATGCAACAATTGCAAATACCCAGCACGGGTCCATCACACACAGTAGGTGTTTTGTGTGTGTGTTTATCTGTCTGTCTGTCTCTCTGTATATGTTTACATGTTTATGTGTGGGAGTGCTAGTCTTCCAGTCTTATGTCATCTAGCCTGTTCCACAAGCATCTTGCCTCTCTCTATATGTATAAGACAAACCTGCAGGGCAGTGCCTGACAGACCTTCTCCATATGCCTCGGCTCCCACAGCATACTTCTTCCCTACCTGGCTTTCTCCCTTAGTGTTTTTCTTCAGTTCGATTTGAAGTATATCTTTCTAAACCATTTGCATATTGTGTATATCTTCTGGGACAGTTGGATCATTTTCTTTTGTTTGAATGCACTGACAGGACTAGGTGGTCCCCATCCTGGATCTGTTTGTGCGTGAGTGGTAGGTAGGTTACAAGGATGAAATGCAGCAGGCAAGAAATATTTATTAGCTTGTGGAGTGTTTCATCTGAGGGGAGGCAAGAAGGCATCAGTATGTGGTGTATATAAAACCAAAATAGAAAATGCAATGCTTGGTTGAACTCAAAGGCAGAAAGATGGACAAAATGACTTCATTACTCAACAAATGCTTCATCTTTTGTGCTTTGTGTACTGTAGCTGCTGAGCAAGATCTTGAAAATGAAAAAAAAGGACAATGTTAGCTTCATTATCTTGAAAGAGATATATGAGTAGAAAAATTATCAGATAAAAGGTTAAAAAAAATCCTGGCACAGAAGTAAGAACAAAATGTCACAGAAAAAAACTGAAAATTGAGCAATCTATAGAAGTGTTCCTGAGAAGGAAGCCCTCTGTGGAGGAGATCTTTCTGGAAGGGAGAGCTAATAAGAGGAAGGCTTCTGAGATCAGGCTTCTCCAAGAAATCCTGATGAGAAGGCCTGGCTGAAAGGAAGCCTTTCTGATGAGATAAATGTTCTTCTTCTGAGAAGGAAGTAGCCTTTTTGAGGAGGAGGAGAAGACAGAGGAGGAGGTAGCTTTCTCTGAGGAGAAGGCACAGAGGAGAGGCCTTTCTGAGAGGAGGACATTTTGAAAAAAATTATCTAAGGAGACCTTTCTGATGAGGTCTTCTGAGGAGGAGGTGGACTTTCTAAGGAGGGAGAGGCCTTCTCCAAGGAGGAACTCCTGAGGAGGTGGTTTCTCTAAGAGGAAGACATGAAGAGGCCTTTTCTTTTCTTTCTTTCTTTTTTTTTTTTTCAACTGGACAGTACAGGTCTTTATTTCTTTTGTACACTAGGCCATGAATTCGTATGGAATGGGTTCCAGCAGCTCAGGCTCCTTCCCGTTAGTCCTCACAACGTGAGCTTCTCTGGGTGGGGCAGGCTTGCGCTTCAGCTGAACCCAGGTGCCCTTCTCCTTGGCTTCCTTTTCCTTCTGCTCGTTCTCCTTCACCCGCTTGAGGAAGCTGTTCCTGCTGTTAGAGTGCTTGATGTGCTCGATCCGCACGTTGATTCTCTTAGCGAGAATCTTACGCTTAACTTGCTTGTTTACTATGATGCCCACAGCATGCTGGGTGACATTGTAGACTCTTCCAGTTTTGCCATGATAACACTTATGAGGCATTCCTTTTTGAGCAGTGCCCATTCCCTTGATGTCTACAATATCACCCTTCCTATAGATTCGCATGTGAGTGCCCAAAGGAACAACTCCATGTTTCCTAAAAGGCCTGGAGAATATATAGCGAGTGCCACGCCTCTTTCCCTTGGTGTTCGTCATTTTGCCGAGTTACTGAAAGATGGCTGCCGCGACCAAAATCAAGGAGGCCTTTTCAATGATATTCCTCTATAAAGGAGGCCTTTTTGAAGAGATTTTTCTCATAAGAAGAGGCTTTTATGAGGAAGAAGATTTCCTGAGGAGAACAGCCTTCTGTGTAGACATTCCTGAAAGGCTTTGTGAGGAACAGACCTTCTGAGTAGAGGCCTTTCTGAAGATGTAGCCTTCCTGAGGAGAAAATCCTGTGAGGTAGAGGTATCACTACAGAGGCCAAGCAATGTGAGAAAATCTGTTAGGCGCAGAGGAAAGGCGAAGTACTTTAGGCAAAGAAAACACTGTGTGTATAGGCCTGGCCCTGAAGAATGAAGAATGGGGTTGGCCATCTCTTGGGGGTGGGGGTGGGTAGGTAAAGGCTTAAGAAATGGCTTCTGTCCAGGTAAAGGCTTCTATTATCTATAAGAACATATCTTCTTTCCATACTCATTTCCTGGCTTTCCTGTCAAAAGATGCTGAGAATTGATCAATAGTATGTCTCTAGTAGAGTAGCAATTACTACAATCATCTATATTCACAACCAGCTAATTTATGGTCAATAAAATTACATTCAATGAGAATTAATAGTTGAGAACAATACAATGAAGTCCCCTAGGAGGCCAAATGTCAGCGTTGTGAAAGCAAGAAAGGCTGTGATGGAGAATGGGCAGGGTTTAATACCCAACCCTTACATGGCAGAGTGACTCATGCTTTCTGGAATAATTTATCTTGTGTAAACTGGAGGTGATATATTTTCTTTAAATATGACAATAATGGTTTATATTGTGTGGTGAGATTTTCAGTTTGGTTTTGAGATTTTTACTGTTAGCTATTTGCTTTTAGTTTTTTGTTTTGTTGATTGTGGTTTTTATGGTGAGTTGTTTTGTGGGAAGGGTCAGGGTATTAGTATGAGTTTGTGAGTGTGAGAGTGTGTGTGTGCAAGGGCACACACATGTGCATGTATGTAGAATGCAGAAACCAACCTTAAATATATTTCCTCAGGTGTTATCTACTGTTTGCTGTTGTTGTTATGGTTTGGTTTGGATTTTGTACACTTTTTTTTGAGTCAGAGTATCTTAATTGCCTGAATCCCACTGATTTTGCTAGACTTGCTGACTGGGGAGCCCCAGGTATTCTCCCAGTGCTGAGATTACAAATGAACACCACTGTGCTCAGATTTATTACTTATTGTGCCATGGGTTCTAAATGATTAAACTCCTTGCATGATGAGCACTTGACTTACTGGGACCATCTCCCAACCTAGTGCTTTTTTTTTGTCTTGTTTTGAGATCTGGTCCTGCTGTGTAGCCCAAGCTAGCCCGGAACTCATGATCTTCCCATCTCAGCTTCCTTAATGCTGAGACTACAGCCATCTGCTGCTATCCTGAACTAAGAATGATGAATGAAGGTTGACCATTTTACAGACTGTGGCCTATGGAAGCTTATTCTATTAGCCCAGTTCCTCTGTAGAAAGGCTGAACACTGTTACATCATTTTACAAACAATGAGCCTGAGATCCCAGGATCATTCATGTGAGGTCACAAAGTTTGAAAGCAAGGGGGCTTGGATCTAGATGCCAAAGACTTTCAAACATCTGGCTTTTGTTTGAGGAGCAATAAATACATAAGCTTGAGGTGCTTAGTAGGTGCTTAGTGACTGTGTGTTCCCTGAGGTTCCCACTGTAGTGTGACTTAATGGTCTAGATAAGATTGGTAGCTACTGATGGTGACACTCTTGCTGCCTCTGCTCCAGGGGTATGAGGCTATCTTGACTGCCCCCCAGAGCAGATCTGATTAACTAACTGATCCAGCCTGTGACTGTTTGGCCCTGTGCATTAGAGCAAAGAGCACCATGACTGCAGGAGTGTGCCATAGAGGACAGCTCACACCACAGCAGGCAGAGACTGGGTTAGGAACTGGCAAGAGATAATATACCCCTAAGGACCACCCTCCACACCCCCCACCTGCCACCCCCTGCTTTTTCTACCTAGGTCCCACCTCCCAGAGTCTCCAGAAGCTCCCAAAATAGTGGCACTGTGGGGAGGGGCAGGCTTTGAAAACATGAACCTGTGGGGATATTTCATATTTAAGTCATAATATTGGGAAAAACCTCATGCTAAAATGCTCAACACTGATACCTCTGTAGGTTCAATGCTTCTAAGGCAGTGTAAGGGGATTCTTGGCAAAAGGTCTCTGAACCCAGAAAGCAGGATCTAGTTGGCCAATCCTAGACCAGAAGTATCTGAGAGAAGAACATTTATATGCTAATTAAATCTATTTCCTAGTGTATGCAAGAATTTCTAAACAAGCAGGAAATGTCAGGTGTGTACTTGAATAGATTACCTGCTGATGGGCTGGGAGATGCTCATTGAGTAAGGGTGCTTGCTATGTAAGCATGTAGACATGAGTTCAAATCCCCAGTACCCATGTTAAAAGCCATGAATGACTGTTTGCATGCCTGTACCCACAAAGCTGTGTGGAGCAATGACAGGAATACTGCTGAGACTTGCAAGCTGCTGGCCTCACTCCAAATTCAGTGAGAGACCCTATCTCAAGGGAGTAAGGTAGCGAGGAACAGAGCCAGACATTCAGCATCTTCCCAGCCTCTGTGTACATATATACACAAACACATGAGCATTTACCACCACACATACACCACACAATCAATCAATATTATCCATTGATCCTTTTTTTATTTTCCATGGAGGAAGTATAAAACAGATGGGACATTTCACCATTCCCTCCTCTTTGGGAAAATGACATAAGCCAATAGGACCATTTCCTGCAAAGCTCAGATGTGGCCTCCAAATCCTCCTCAGTACCAGCTTCTCATCAGGCTTAGAACAATGGATATACATGCGTTCAGTTTCCTCTTGCAGGAATATGATTGGGGTGCATGCACAAGGGTGTGGCCTTTGTCCCTGGCTGTCATAGGTGCGAGATTATAAAACAGTGTTACTGACAAAGGGAACCCCATTGACCAGAAGAAAGGGCTCTTGGTGGCCACAGCTTAGGTTTACTAAATATTCCAGAGAGGGAGCAGAGAAGGGAAGGCAGACTCTGGAGTAACCTGGTTCCTGGACTCCACAGGGAGAGAGTATTGAAGCAGGTAAGAAGAGGATCCAGATCATGTGAGTTTGGAAAAATAAGACAAATGAGCATAGCAGGATTGCCCAGCCTGGATCCTGAACCTGCTTCATCAGCCATAGGGAGGAGAATTAAGGCAGACTAAAACCCATCAAATCTATCAAGTGAAGTAAGCTAGTTGATCTTTGTGGGGTGTGTGTGTGTGTGTGTGTGTGTGCGTGTTCAAAGGTATAGTGGAAAAGTTTGGTGGATGCCTGCAGATGGGCTGAGGAGATGGCTTATTGATAAAAGGGTTACTGCATAAGCATGAGGAACTGAATTTGAGTCCCAGAAAGCTGGGTATGGAGACATATCCCTACAATCTCAGAGTCAGGGAAGAATGAGGTAGAGGACATCCTCTCTCTCTGGGGCGGGGGAGGGGGTAGGTTGCTCACTGGCCATCAAGTATTAGTAAATCTGTGAGCTCCAGGTTTAGTGAAAAACTTATCTATAACAAAAATAATGAATGTTATTGAAGAAAACACTTGACATTGACTTCTGGTCTCTATGTGTACCATACACACATATGTATACACACATACACACACACAATCAAAAGAGAGTGCCTGCTGGAGAGGACTTAGTACAAATCATGACACATACTGGGAAGAAGCATGAGCTCCTGGGCTTACATTCATTGCTGACATTGTTTTCTGCCTGCTGGGAGTCCTGGACATGGGCTGCCTCATCCACTGCTCATAGCATCCCTGTGCAGCAGGTCCTCATGTGGCTCCTGATGTGAATGTGAGGAACAGTGTATGATGCAGTCAGGAGACACACTGAGATTGTCACCATGAATATCCACATCCTAATCACTGTACCCCACCCCTGCCCCCATGGCAAGATGCCTGAGTTGATCAGTGAGCTAGGGATGGAGCCTGAAGGGCTCGGGGTTGGGGGTGGGATGGAGACTCTGATAGCAGTTACAGCAAAGAGACAAGGGAACCTCGCTCGTGGATGGCAAGAGAGGGGTCAAGTTGAAACTACTTTGAGGTTTCAGTGGTGCATACAGGGCCAGGTGGAAGGAGACAGGTGGCAGAGCCAGAGAGAGAATCAGGTCATGGGCAACTGATGGACAAGCGCAGAGTTCTGATGCCCACCTGTGCATGACATACCGATGGGAAGGGAGAGGTCTAAATAGCTGCCCCAGAGACCTCCGTGATGTGGTACCACGGAGACCACAAAGGAAAAGGGGAAGAAGGTGAGTGATGTATCAGCCACTGTCAAGAGGGAGAGTTTTGCAGACACGGTTTTAAGTGGATGCTGCTCTACCAGCCAGATGGTGAGGGGTGTGTAGCCTGGCTTGGGATGGAAAAGCAGTTACCAGCTGGGCGTTGTAAAGGCCTCAGCATGAGCAGTTTGAGGAGCTGTAATATCTTGAAGGGAAGAGTAAGGCTGATTTCTAAACAGGCCCCCAGAGTGAAGTGACTGGCCGGGATGAGGAGAAGAGCCACAGGAGGAAAAGACAGGTAAAGAGGAAGTGGGTCCTGGGAACAGGAGAAGAGATGAAGAGATGGTGGGCAGAGGCAGCGTGGTGTGGGGGCGGGAAAATCTCAAGACCTGCCCGGGATACTCTGATCTTTGCATCGTAGGAAGCAGAGTTTTTCTGCTGCAGATGATGGATGCAGACGGAAAGCTTGAAGAGGTGGGAACCGGTTCAGAATAGCTCTGCAGAGGGAGCCAAGAGAAGGATTTAATTCTTAAAAGCCTTTTTGGCGAGTAAGGCTTTCCCACTGGTTAAGACATCTTGTGCCTTGGGGGAAGGGTCTAGAAGGAGGAACACTGGGTGAGGTGTCAGGATGCCAATCTTCCTTTCCTACCCTGTCACACTTGCTAATTAATATATTAGACGCATCACCTTGGCCTCTGGGAACCGGCTGTCTCTTTCCTCTGGACTATATCTTCCTTCCATCAGCTTTGAGCAGGAACATTCCATCAGTCTAGCAAGTGGCTGACTCATTAGAGATTGGTGTATCTGATTAAAGCCTTTTGCCAACGTAACCAGAGTCAAAGAATAGAGCTTTGGGTGACCCAGACAGGGGCAAACAGGGACTGGGGTGTGTGGGCATGGGCAAGCATGTCCCTGTGTATACTTGCCAACATGCACTGGGGGCAGTTTTGATCAGTAAGGCCTGCAGCATGACTTCACTTGTTCCATAGTTTTAGCATCAGGAAGCTAAGAGCTGAGACTCTAGATTGTAGGATGACAGGAAAAGAACTGTAAACAGTCCCAACGAGAAGCAGGAGCCAGACAACAGGGAGAGATGTTATGGCTACCAGGCCACAGATTGGTGTGTGTCTGGAAACCTTTATACTCTGGGTGAACTGTGTTATGCAACTCCCAAGGTGCACAAGGCCCATCCTGACTAGGAGATTGAACTTGGGAGGTCATGTTCAACACCTGAAGGCCAAGCCTATGTTACCCTCCCTAGCAAGTTCATTCTTGCCTTGTGGATGCCACTGAATCTTTACTGGAAACGGGCAGGAAGTTTGGAAAATGGCATTTTCAATTCAAGATAAAGTTCTCAGTGGTCTGTGCCTTCAGCTGTAAGTTTGCTCACTTCTATATTCCGGCCAACCAAAAGTAGAGGACTAGATGTGTCTACCCAGCACAGAGCTGACATTGTCATGTGGAGTAGAGGGTCCAAATGCTTCAGAACGCAGGCTGTTTCCTAGAGGGGCAGTCTTGCATATAATCTGCCCACTTGTCAACCCACATTTTCCCTGAGAGTTTCAACAACCTGAAGTCTAAGGTTCTAGACATGCCAACTTTAACAAGGAACAACACCAGGAAATAAAAGCAGTGTGTTTGTTTGTCTGGGTGCATGTGAAGGTCAGAAGCAATTCTGCAGATCCTACTTCTATTCAGAGGCACCAGTAGCACCCTGAGCTTTCCGGACAGGCTGGGACTAGCAGGGATGTAGATTAAGACTGATCTGAGGCAGCTCACATGTTTGTGGCAAGAAGCTATAGACACTCCCTCTCAAGGCTTCCTCCAAGGTGTAGAAGGCCTTGACTTGGAGCCTTTGCTGCCTAGTCAGCTCCTCACAGGATGTAACTGGCCATGGGCTGTGTAATTCCAGGTTTGTCTTAAGGCCACAAAGCAAGCAATGCCACTGAGCTATTTGGGAGTTATCTGGAAACTTCTGAGAAAGTGAGGATGAACGGGATACACCAACAAGGGACATCTGCTCCTTGGGTAGTAGTTGTGTTCATTCATATCTTTCTGGTTGCTGAGATAAAATATGCACCATTAGGAGCTCAAAGGAAGAAGGCTTTATCTTGACTCATGATTTTGGTGCTTTCAGTTCATAGTATTTGATGTCATTGATGCTGGGCCTGAGTGAAGCAGAGCATCATGGGTACAGGAATAATATGGAAGAGAGACTGTTCAGCTCATGGTGGACAGGAAGCAGAAGAGGCAAGCATAGATATAACGGAAGGACACACCCCCAGTTATCTACTTCCTCCAACCAGGCCCTTCCCTCCATAGCTTCACACCCTCCCTGATAGATAATCCACTCAAATTTTGAAGCTCTCAATGGATTAAACTGTCAGAGCCCTCATGTAGTAATCATCTCTAGAAATGCCCTCACGGAAACACCCAGAAGTTAGTTTTGCTAGCCTTCTGGCTGTCTAGTAATCTGTTCAAACTGATCATGGAGACTATCACAGGAATGTGGGCTGGAGGGAGGCGATAGACTTCTGTTCTCAGATTGCTTCAGAGGAACCTAGATCATCAGATCCACTCTGCCCATCCCCCCACCTCCCCCTCCCCCGAAAAAACAAAACCCTTTTAGTTAACTCTCATGATAATTTGAGTAAGTATGGCCCCCGTAGACTTGTCTATTTGAATGCTTGGTCCCCACACCACACACTCCACCATGGCAGTCATGGACTAACTGCCTGAAACTGTAAGCCCCCAATTAAATGCCTTCTTAAAGTCATCCTGGTCATGGTGTCTCTTCATAGCAATAGAGCAGTAGCCTCCCAAGTCTCTATATTGGCCATAAAGATCAGTTTCAAGTACAAAATACTAACTTTATTTTTTAAGACCATCCCCACAAGGACCATGGTTTCTCTCGCTTCTATATGCTGCCTCTGTTGAAGAGCTACATCAGTCCTAAGTAATCCCCAAGCAGAACAGCTGTGAAGGGATTCCGATTCATTGTAGACCCCTTTTCTCCTAGGAGGTTATTGCACAAATTCTATTTGTTATATAATAAAGCCCAGAGCCAGATATTGGGAAAGAGCTGAGCTATCAGAGAGAGAGAGAGAGAAACTACAGCCACTTCTCACCAGCCACCTCATCAGGCCTGTCTTTCCCTGAGAAGTCTGAGGAGAAGCAAAGAGCTGGTCTACTTCCATGATCAGCTCCCTAGTGTGTCCTAGCTGAACAGAATGAGATAAACTTTAGCTTTTAAGATATGGACTGTGTAAACACTGCCCACGTGCATGAAACCATGGTCTCCTGGGGAAATGTCTACTTTATGCCTCAAAGATGATGGTCAGTAATTTGTAAATGGGAAAAACTGATTAGTACTCAAAAAATTACTAAGAAATATCCACACATAAATAACCTAGATGTGAATGTTAATAGCAGTATCATCCGCAGGAGAGCCAAAATCCCCGTGTCTATCAACAGACTGACTGACAAGCAGGATGTGGTATATTCATACAATGGACTACTACTCAGCCATAAAAATAAATCTGTCATCATATTGGAGAATATAAATGGACCCCCACACTAAATCAAATGGACAAGCCTATATTTTATATGGCATTTTCAAAATGGGCAAATTATGAGGACAGATGCATGATTACCTAGGACTGAGGTGAGGCCAGAAAGTAATTGCAAATGAGGGCAATGAATATTTTAAATATGTGTAATACTGATAGTTTCTTAATTTTATAAATTTGCTTAAAATGACTAGGGTGCACCAAAGGGGCTGGATTTTATGATACAGAATTATACCTCAACAAAACTGAGGAACTATGACTGCAGAGTCTGTGTAGCTGGAGCTGACAGCTGTTACTCTCCTTGTTGTGAGGTGGCATCTGTTTCCTTGGTAGATGACATGAACCATGCCAGTCTACACCATCTTTAACTCCAGCCTTGAATCTCTTCATGCCTGGACACTGTCTGAAGTGGTTGTGTTCTTTTGTAAGTTCAAAGAGATTTATTTTATGGGACTTTTTAGAAGACACCAAATGACTTCCCAGTCTCACATTCTCACCCTAGAAATGACTTCCACTAAAGAGACAAAAATCACCCAATTTATCATTTTCTCTAGGGAAAGTCAGAAACATCTCACAGCATTAAAGATTTTCCTTGGCTGGTGACTGAGGCATCCCCAAATCATCCCTCATAGTCCAGACTCATGGTGTTGCCCACAGTGTGACTTCTGCCTGACCAGAATGACCAGAATAGCTTAGTGCTCTCTAAATGCCTCAGAGTAGACCATCTCAGGTCAGGGTGTGTCTGTGTGGGAGGTAGCCCTTAGCACCATCAGCTTGGGGTGACTGGAGTACAAGAAAAACCCATTGTTTAAAAGAGCTTGCTCCCTTGTACATACAGAGAGACTGTGTGTGTGTGTGTGTGTGTGTGTGTGTGTGTGTGTGTGTGAGAGAGAGAGAGAGAGAGAGAGAGAGAGAGAGAGAGAGAGAGAGAGAGAGAGAGAGAGAACACTTGACCTGCAGTGCAGTTTGGGGGAAATAAAGCCTTCTAAAAGGCTCCCAGACTCGAAGACTTGAAGGGAATCTGGAGAGGGATGCTGCCCTGCTCACCACTCCTATCTGAAGCCTATCTGAGCATCACTTGGGCAGCTCATTGTCTACAACTCTGAACATGGCACACAGTGAGATGCATTTTCTCCCATTCAAATGATGGGGAACAAAGTGCATCTGCCAACTACATTCACACTCTGCGTTCATTCTCAGCTAAGTTGGTTCCTCTTCCTGTTCTTCCTTCATTAAACAGGGTGGAAGAACTCTGGAGGAAGGAGCACCATGCACCATCCGTTAGCAAGCCTGAGGGTTACTCCCACTGTATGACTGAACATCACAGGTGACAAGTGACAGTGGGTTTCAGAGCTCATCACCTTGCTCAATGATTATTCCTGATCTCCTCTAGCCTTCCATCTCGCCAACCTTGGATGAAGCTTCAGATTCTCCAGCATGCACCTGCCAGGATACACAACAATTGTTTTACATACAAGTGTTCTGCAATTTGTTTTGCTGCTCCCAGAGTTCTTTAAGTACAGGGCTGGTGTTTTGTACTTGACCACAGGCCACTCAGTGTCAATGCTTCTCATTGAGTCCCCTGGATGATTGACATGCTCACAGGATGTAGGACACAACCCTGTGAACAGGGTAAAGTCCGTGCTGTGGTGTTTTTCATTAAATGCAGGAAAGAAACCTGATGTGATCCATGTCTGCCACGTGTATGTGTTAGTGAATGGCAGAGACACAGGCCTGGAGAGACAAACCCTTATGTGCCACTCAGACCAAGCTTATAGAAAATGCAGCCATATATGGGCAGTGGCAGCTCTGGGTGCTGAGATGAGCATAGATTGATTTTCCTTTCACTTCTCAGTATTTTTGTCACATAATAATAGAATTTTTTTTTATTTATAGTGGTAGAAAGTAGTAAGAGAAGTTATGTAGGGGCTGGGGAGGATTCAGTTGGTAAGGTACTTGCCACAGAAGCATGAGGGCCTGAATTTAAGCCCACGCTAAAAAATGGGGTGTAGGGAGATGCTTTAGCAGGTGGTAAAGCACTTGCCATGTAAGTGTGTGTACTAGAGTGCAGGTCCCCAGAACCCACATAAGAGTTGGGTGAGCATGGCAGCCTGCCTATAATTCTGGCATGTGGAAAACAGAGAAATTTTCAGAGCAAGCCAACTAGCCAGACTAGCAGAATAATGAGCTCCAAGCTGAGTGAGAGACTCCACCTCACTACAAAAGGTACAAGGTGAAGCCCAATTTAAAAAGACACCCAAGGGAGCTGGAGAGATGGCTCAGTGGTTGAGAGTACCAACTGCTCTTCCAGAAGACTTGAGTTCAATTTTAAGCACCCACATTGCAGCTCACAACTGTCTAACTTCAGGATCTAACACTCTCACACAGACATACATGCAGGCAAAATACCAATGCACATAAATAAAAATAAACTAATCATTAAAAACAAAAAGAAAGGCACTCAATATCAACCTTGAGCCTCTACATGTGTGTGTACACACAGAACTCACACACACACAGGAGAACTCTCATATACATCACACACACACACATTCATATGTAAAAAATAAAATGATGGGCATGATGGTACACACTTGTAATCCTAACACTGAAGAGTCAAGAGACAGAGAGATCCCTGGGACTCACTGACCAGCCTGGCCTAGCAGAATCTGTGAGCTCCAGACCACTGAGAGACCGTGTCTCAAAATCAAGATAAACTACACCGGAGAAAGGACACTCAAAATTGACTTCCAGAGAGAAAGAGAAAGAGAGGTACAAACCCAGGTACACACACATAGGCACACACACACATGCACAGATATACACACACATGCACAGGTACACACATACATGCACAGGTACATACATGAACACACACAATGAGAAAGGTGAGGCAATTAATATATTCAGGACTTCGAGGCTTAGTGCAATGATATGAGGTTGGTGACATCCTTGTCTATTGCTCTTTACAGAAGTGTAAGCCAGTGTTGTCCAAAGTGCCTCACCACAAGTGTCACATCTCTGGCAAGCATAGTGACTCACCTATTGTCTATTAATCTTGAATATTCCTAATACTTGTCTCTGTTCAGCATTCTCTTGACTTACTCAGCTGCAGAACCCATCTAGTTGGAATGCAGTTGCCTGCGTTACTCATGGGAAAACACAGCTCTAACTTAGTGCTATTGTTTTTAGAGGCTCTCATGCTGGGTTGAGTGTTGAATGTCTTCATTTCATTTGTTATTGGTAATACTCCCTTGGTGAGAGGACTTGGAGAGATTACAAAGCTGAAGAGTAGCCCGATCCATCCAAAAAAGCATTTTAGTGGCATAGAAATTGGGTGGTGGTGGGTGGGAGGATGGAGGCTGGGAGAGATGGCTCAGTCAGTATAAGTGCTTACAGCATAAACATGATAACTGGAGTTCTGTCCTCAGCACCCAGCTGAAACAAAGCCAGACACAGCAGTGCACATCTGTAAGCCCAGGGTTGAGGCATCAGAGACAGGAGGATTCCTGGGGCTTGCCGTCAGCCAGCCCAGCCAAATCAGTGAGTTCCAGGTTCAGTGAGAGACTATAAACTCACACACAGACACACACACAGAGACACACACACACATCTCTGTGTGTCTGTGTGTGGTGATTTGGTGGCAGTCTCTCTCTGTAGGAAGCTGCCCAGCACCATTGCTCAGTCCCTGAGTTGGAAAAATCACCTTGCCATATTGACTGCTTTCTCCACTGCTGACACCTGAAGCATCTTATGGAAAGAGGCTCTATTTTAAATCACAGTTTGGAGACACAAGCCATCATGCTGGGAAAGGCATGGTGGCAGGAGTGTGACACTGCTTGCAGCTGGCTTTCCTTTCTTTTGTTTGTTTGCTTTCTTTTACCCAGCCCAAGACCCCAACCCGTGGAGTGGTACCATCCATATTAAGGATGGTTTCCTCCTCCAGCCAATTGTCTCTGGAAGCTCTCTCACAGACACACCAAAAGTGTACCTCGGCAATGCCCTAGGTACCTCTTAATCCAATCAGGCATTATGGCTGACTTGCACTGATAAAAACTGTAGGTGAAGAAGCATGCTGGAATCCCAGTGAATGGCCCATGTCTTCTCAGGAGTCTTACCATGAACCTGCATTTTATTCCTAAACAGACATTGTCTTTATTTCGACCATTGTTCTTTTGAGTATGGACTCATGGCAGAGATAGTGATACATACTCTGAGTACCCGAGCTGTGACAGGCTACAGAGGCTGAGCAAGCCTGACAGGAAATAGGGAATTAAACCTATCACACTTTTGCCAGAAGTGGATTCACCTTCAGTTTTGAGATTTACTATGAGCCAAGTCAGAGAACACAGGCAGTGGGGGAGCGTGAAGCAAGGAGCCAGACCTGTCTTTGTCTCTCTTGGACCTGTTCCCACCTTAAGGCCCTTGTAGGACCACACAGAACATTGAATAGGAGTCCATGGCTGCGATTCCCCAGGGTCTTCTCACTTAGATATGAACATGTCAGAACCAGGAGGATATATAGCCAACCCAGGTTGGCTTCAAATTCTCTGCGTAGCCAAGAAGGATCTAGAGCTTCTGGTCCTTCTTCCTCTAGCTCCCAAGTGCTGGGATCACAGGTGTGTGCCCCAACCCTTCAGTCTGAAACCCAGAGCCTTGGACATGCTAGGCACATTCTCCACCACCTGCGCTACACCCCAGTTTAAGCTGCATATTACTAAGATATGAGAGAGACTGGCCTTGACTAGCCATGATCTCACTTAGGTTTTTTTGTTTGTTTCTCAAACAGATGCAGCAGACTGGTCACCTCGAGCTCAGATTTGCTCCCATAGAAGTATAATGTTTCAGAAAGCATAAGAACTTTAATTCAATTGAAATTGTTTAAATGGCTGTTGGTTTTAAGTAATTCAGAAAGTTAAGCCCAGTATGTTTGGTGCCCATTTCCTGCACCTCTGTTGAGACAAGGGCCAATAGGCAGATGTCTTTCTCCATTCAGCCAAGTGCCAGGGAGATGCATGAAAGACAAGTTCCGCATGTCTGCGTCTGCTCATGCTCACTCTGGACACAGGCACTCTGACATGCTCAGGCTCTTCAAGAACACAGAATGGTGCAACCAAGCTCCGGGCTGCAACCTGACTTCTTCAAGAGACACAGCTTTAGGAGTCTATGGTCTCTCACATAGCAACTGCCCAGAGCTAGAGGCTTTTAAGGAATACTTACTTGGAGGCAAGGCTGGAGGCCATTTGCAGGAAGCTGGTTAGAGTGCATGGAAGGAGAAGAGATGCCTATATGGATGTGATGTATAGAATAAGGGGAGAATTATCTGCTTTTCAGGCCCAGGAAGAAAGGAGCATCCATCATGGTCTAAATGTCAAAGTTCATCACTCACTCCACAAGGAATCCCTGGGCCCCATTGCAGCCCAGCAACTCATAAACATACATGAGATGACATAAATGAGGTGGAAAGCCAGACTGGGTGGTACACACATATCATCCCAATACTGGGAAAGCTGAGGCAGGAGGATTTTAAAGTCAAGACCAATGTGAGCTACATTAAGTTCATGGTCAGCCTGAATAAGTTAGTGAACGTCTGCTTCAAAAATCGAAAGGGTGGGGAATGCTGGGGTTACAGCTCAGGGTTCGAGACTTCCCTAGCACTACAGGGAGGGCTCTGGGTTGCATTCCCGATGCCACAAATAAAGACGTAAGGCTGGGGCTGTAGCTCAGTCAGGAGAGTGGTTGCCTAGCATGTCTGAATCTGTAGAAGGATTTTTCTTCAGGCAACTAGCTCACAAATAATAACACAGAGACTTTTTATTAATTATGAAAGCTCAACCTTAGCTTAGAATTGTTCTTAACTAGTTCTTATAATTTATATTAACTCATATCTTTTCATCTACGTCCTTTTAAGTGGCTCGGTTACTTTGCTCTGCCCCCGCCCCCATCCTGCTTCCTCTGCATCTGACTGGCATCTCCTCCTTTCTCCTTCCCCTAGACCTCTCTGTCCTCAGAAGTCCTGCCTAACCTCTTCCTGTCTCCTATTGGCCATTCAGCTCTTTGTTAAACCAATCACAATGACACATCCTCACACAGTTTGAAGGAACATTCTGCAACATGAAGCCGTGGGTTCAATCCCCAGTATTTCTTAAACTGGATGTGGTGACATATGATTGTAATCCCAGAGCAGGGGTAGGGGTTTCAAGGAAGAGCATCAGAAGTTCAAGGTCATCCTCAACTTCATAGCAAGTTCAGTGCTACCTTGGGACATATGATACCCCATGTTTCAGTGTCTCTATCTGTTCTGGAAATTCCTCAAACTAAGCCTAGAGTTGAAGTCAGGTCTCATTCAAGGGTCTGGGGTGGCCCTTAGGAGTTTGCCATTCTAAAAGGCTCCCCGGGGCAGAGTTAAAACCTGGCCTCAGGATCCCTTCCTATGGACCAAAGGAATAGGAAACCTGGTGTACATTTTCCAGCTACAGTCTAAAGCATTGCTCAACAGCCAATCTCCCTGTTCCCACATGGTTGCCAGGGATCTAACTGTGGATTCAGCCAGAAGTCTGAAGACCCAGCTAACATCCCTTCTCTTCTTCAGGGGAGGAGCGCCCCCGGGAGCCCCCGGGCCCTGCAGAGGCCCAGGTGCCAGCTGGGACAGAAGCTGGCGGGAGAACGAGCCGACAACGTTGGACATGCTCTCAGGAGCGGCTAAGAAAGGTCTTCTGGGGTGTGGCTGTCGTGTTCTGCGTGTGTGCCTCCTGGGCCGGCTCCACACAGCTCGCCAGGCTGACTTTCAAGACCTTCGATGCACCTTTTACCCTGACTTGGTTTGCCACCAACTGGAACTTTCTGTTCTTCCCGTTGTACTACGCAGGGCATGTGTGCAAGTCCACAGAGAAGCAGTCTATGAAGCAGAGATACAGGTAAGGATCTTAGTCTGATGATCACTCACCTGGGGCTGTTCCCCAAGTGCCAGGCTGCTGAGTTGACCCTGGAGGCTAGCACTGGGAGGGACCAAGGATGGGACACAACAACACCACAATAAATATAACTGCTCTGTCATGAGATTGAGGTCAGAATTCTGTCTTCTATTATGAAGCCTCTGATCTCCACCTCCATCCTAGCAGCCTATTTCTATGCAAGAAACCATTTTTTAGAAATAGCCATGGCAGATCTTGGAAGTATAAAAGTGGAAGCAGAACTCACCCAGGCAAGGCGAATGAAGCGAGGCTGAGGTAAGGTCTAAAGTGCTGGGAGCCAAGTGTTTGGGAGCTTCCTGCAGCTCATTTCCCTGACTTCCTCTGTCAGGTGTAGGATGGGCATCAGTTTGATTATACGGCAAGGCAGGGTGTACAGTTAATGAACTATATCCCATGATGACCCACACCTCACTGTGCAGCAGGCACTCACGCCCTTTCTTAGAGCCAAATCATTGGTGTGACCATAGTGTTCTTAAATAGCATACCTTGTAGTTGCTCTGTGGCCTACATGGGATGTGTTCAGGGACTGGCCAGCTGTCTTACTTGAAACACCCAAGAAAGCCAGTTGGTCAGAATGACACTGTGGACACAGGAAACCTGCCTTCATCAGTCCCTGGCATTGAGCAAAAGCTAGAAGTCATGGACATAGCTTCCATCCCCACCACCTTCCTCCTCCTAAACCCCATCCATCTATCACATGACTCCTTAAAGTTGCTGTCCTAGGTGGCTTCTCTTGCTATGATAAAACACTGACTAAAAACAACTTGGGATGCACGGATGGGGGGAGACAGTTTATTTGGTTTACACACCCTGATCACACTCCTTTACTCTGAGAATCCAGGACGGAAACTGAGGCAGGAATTGAAGCAGAGACCATGAAGAGTGATTCGTATTGGCTTGCCTCGAATGCCTTGCTCAGCCTGCTTTGTTATAGCAGCCATTGCCACTTGTGCATGGGCTAGCACAGCCTACAGTACACTGAGCATGCCTGTATCAGTCAAGAGGGTCCCTGTTCCTAGATGACTCTGGCTTGTGTCAGTTTGGAAAACCAAAAACAGAAATAGAAAAAAAACTAGCTATCACAGCCATCAAATCCCTCTGAGCACACAGTTCACATCTCAGAACTCTAAGTTGTTCTTAGAAGTCACGAGAGAAGGAAGAACAGCATTGGACCATGGGGAAAAGGAGTGTGCAGAATGATGGAAGTCTTGGCTGGAGCCAGACTTTTTCTGAGGAATCTGTTCTTACATCCTTGCACAGTTAGAGCTGGAATCCTTTAGAAAATCAACCTATGACCCAGGACATAAATTTGAAAGGAAGGGGTTCTGGTGGTGATGGCACTGAGCCCCGTGGCTACCCTTTTATGTATTTTCAGAGTTTGGGGACAAGAATCCAGAGCCCATGGAGTCTTCCATGCTGACTTAAGGCAACAGCTCCTGGGCTTAATGCAGCCCTGCTGAACAGCAGCCAAGGCAGGAAGCAAATAGATTTAGGAACTGTGAGAGGGCCTAAGAACTCCCCAAAGGCAAGAAAGGAATAATGGCCTGAGTCATGGAGAAAAGCAGACATCCAGGAAAGGATGCATTTGATAGCTAAGTGGTCCTAAGTGTATCGGCCTGTAATTAGGAGACAAGACAAATGTTCCTGTCTGTTCCCATCAGTCACACACAACAAGAGTCCTTTAACCACAAAGGTAGCACAATGCTATCCTAAACACAGGCAGTGGCTGCTGTTCACCTGGGGACAAGGTTGACTGTCAACATTTTGGGAACAGCCCAGCACAGTTTAAAACTGTTGGGGTGAAAACTATGCTGTGGTGTCAAGTTCAAGGAGCTTATAAGGTTAAGGTAGGCAAGATGAAAGGCCACTCAGAAAGGTTAGTCACATAGAGAAAGTCATGATGCCTGGGATCAAGGTTACCAGCTTCCTATGCAAAACATCCAAGACAGTCCAAAAAAAAAAAAAAAAAAAAGGAACTGCTGAGATGGCCCAGCAGGCAAAGGTGTTCACCTGACAATCTGAGTTTGATCCCTCTCCGGGACCCACATGATGGAAGGATGGAACTGACTCATACAAGGCCTTTGACCTCCACATGGATGGACTGACACACACACACACCTGCCCCACCCCATCCCCTTATTACCTCCACACACAATAAAAAGATATAACAGGAAAAAGTGTTAGAGGCTGGAGACGTGAATTAGTGAGTGAAAGTGCTTGCTGCTCTTGCACAGAACTGGAGTTTGTTTCCCAGCACCCATGCTGGGCAACTCCCAAGTGCCTGGAACTTCAGTTCCAGGGAATCCAACACCCTCTTCTGGCCTCTGTGAGTACCAACACACATATGTTCACACACACACACACACACACACACACACACACACAGAGAGAGAGAGAGAGAGAGAGAGAGAGAGAAATGCATTAATTAAAATACTAATAAAAATTTTAAAGCTTCATTCAACAAATTCAGCTCACTGCCAGGTTGCCCAAAAGCCATGGGGAGGATGGGATAACTCCATGACAAAGACAATTGACATCTTGCCCAATTTCTGTCTCAAAGCTTATCCTTAATTTTTAATGCAGTCCTTTCTAAGCATGAGTTTCAGAGTTCTATGGCTTGACAAGGATGCTTATTTGCCATCCAGTTTCTGGGTACCCAGGGAAGCCATAAACACCATCACAGACCTTGCTGAGGAAGTCACAGCTCAGATGGGGAGGCCTTAAAACAGTCTAAGACTTTCAGAGTGGAGAAAAATTAAAATCACATCCTTCATCTTTGTGCTTTAATAACAGCTGAGGCTAGAGGGAGCCTTAGCAGATACCCAGATGGGTCTGTTGGCAGAGAGCGTTAGCAGAGGGCTGGGGGAACAGCATACAGGCAGAGACCTGTGGTCTTGACAAAGAGGCTGGACAGATGAAGCAGCTTCTCTGGGGTTTCCAGGGAATAGACAGCCCCTCTGCCACTGGAACAAGAAAATGGCATCTCGGACCCAAGGGTCAGCAGAGTCTAAGCTGAAACAGATGGGGCCTTTGCAGCCTTGTCAGTGGGCCTTCCAGAAACTTCTAGCCATACAGATCTGCTTTCAAAAGCAAATACTGAGACCTTCTACCACCATGCAGGGGTCAAATAAAGAAAAGGAAAAAGAAGAAAGGAGCAGGGGGCAGCAGTGACCTTCCTTTGGTTTGTGTAGTTCTAGGCTTCTAAATGCTGTCCCCTGATCCTCCTCAGACACAGAGCAGCACTCAGAGTCAAAGAGCATTTCAGATCCTGGAATCTTCAGTCGGCCAGGACGGAGCGTGTGTAACTACCCACACAGGTTCCCACAAGAATGGTGTCCACCTGGCAGAGACAAATTCTAGTTCGCAACCAGAGATACGTTGGTTTGGTCTGAAAATGCTTCCTGTGAGTCAAATTGAGACACCGGGAAGCAATAATCAAAGAGCCTTGCCTTCACAGAGCTTGCAAGGGTGAGAGACAGGCTATATGAGGGGAGCCAGGCAAAAGAACGCAGGCAGGGCTGCATGGCCTAGGGCACAGGGAAGAAGTTAAGAGGAGGTGAGGCTGGACAAGCAGATGGTTTCTGGGCGCTGAAGGAGGTATGGAACACTCTAGGCAGATGGAGAGCCGGGAGCCTAGGGAGCTTAGGAGGTGTGTGGGTGAGAGCAGATCATCCTGGGGAGCTCCTGCTCCATGCAGAAGAGGTTCGGAGCTGGCATGACTCCCAGAGCTACTGCACTGACAACCAGGTTACAGGTTTGGAAGCTACTCCTGGAGAGTATGATGGAGTCAGGCCAGGTTAGCTCACCAAGCACCCCTAAATATCACCCTGCCTGGGACTTGTGAGCAGGTGTGGATGACAGGTTGTTTTACCCCTGAAGACCTCACAGAGTAAGAGCAAAGCCCACAGAAAACCAGAGTGAGCTTGAGGAGGAGGTGGGTGACTCCTCGATGCAGAGCGGTCTGTCTGCATCTTGGCTGCCAGGCACAGTGGATCTTAGGACTGCTGTCAGAGTAGGCCAGATAGGAAGGGCTGGGGTGTCTCTCTCTCTCTCTCTCTCTCTCTCTCTCTCTGTGTGTGTGTGTGTGTGTGTGTGTGTGTCTGTATGTGTGTGAGGGGCGCATGCGTGCATGTGTGTGGAGGCTAGAGGTCAACCTCAGGCATCACTCCCCAGATGCCGTCCACCTTGTTTCCTCTCTTCAGGACAGGCTTTCTCACAGGCCTGGGACACACTTATTAGGTTAAGCTGGCTGTCCAGGAAGCTCCAGGCAATCTGTTTGTCCTCTCCATGCTCACACCAGCTTTTCTATGTGGGTTCTGGGGATCAAACTTGGGGCCTCGTGCTTAAGCACTTATTGACTGAAGCATCTTCCCAGGCACCCGGGCTTTAGTCTCTAGAAACAGGAACTTCAAGGTCTTGAGAAGACTGATAGCATTGGAGGATAGCATTGTCAGGCTTCCCAGAGCTGTTTATGTAACCATTAAGAGCATACTTCCGTTCACATTGCCGGTGAGATGAATCTCAGGTGTCTCTGGTAGGAGAGGGATGTGTGCTCAGTTCCTGAACAGCAAGTGAAATGAATGTAAATCCAGAACCAGGCCTCTTGCTTTCAATGTCCAGTTTCCCTTTCTGCCTCCAGAACACCCTTGTGTTGGTAAAATCATTTCCAGGGTTATATTTACTGAGTTGCAGCCTTATAAACCTGACTCTTGTTTCTAAGTAGTCTTGGAGCTATTGCTCATTACTTTCTCTCAAGAAGGCAAGCTCCCTGAGGGTAAGGATCACCCAACCAACTCACAAATGTCAGTCTCAAATACTGTCTGTGTTGTGTGCTTTTGTAACAGGATTGGGAATTATTTGGAGACTGCAATTTCTGATCCAGCTCCTGTCTGTAGCTTGCTGGTCGATAACAGGAATGACAAAGGAGTAACCCCAAGCCAGGAGGCTGCCTTCAGGCTTTTAGCTGAAGCAAAATGCCACCTCTGTCAACATGTACACAAGTGCAGATAGCCAAGCGAGCATCAGTGGCTGGGATGCTGCCTTGGGTGTCCTGTGTCAGCAAAGAAGGAAGTGAGTCAGGGTGGCTGCATAGGTTCCTGTCTCAGGGTAGTGTTTAAACTATTCAAGGATTCATTTTATCAAAAACAAAATAAAGGGGCTGGGAAGGTAGCTCAGTGGTTAAGAGCACAGGCTGCTTTTCCAGAAGACCTGGGTTCAGTTCTCAGCAACCATATGGCAGTTAACTCTGGTTTCATGGAATCCAGTGCCCTCTCTGGCCTCTGTGAGCACTGCACATACCTAGTACTCGGATATGAATAAAAGCAATACAAGCAAAATTCGCGGGTAAAAGAAAAATAGTCATTCTTAAAAACAAAAGGCAGAGCATTGTCCACATGCCATGTCACCCTCATTCAGATAGAACCCCCTGTGGGGCAGATATGACATCACAGGTCCTAGCTGAGTACACTGAGGGCCTTCCAGCATCTGACTCTCTGGGTATCTCTGAATTTAAGATTCAATATGGGGTAGTAGAACTCACCACAGATGTTCCTGAAGCACTCCTTAGCTGTACTGGGCAAGTCAGAACTGAGGCACCAGCTGCTGGTCTCTTCTGTTCCTTCTTAAACCAGCTATTCTGTTATCTCAGGTCTCAGTTAATCCTTGATCAGATAGCTGGGATTGGCTTAGAGTTCAGCAGTTTAAGAGCATGATCTGTTTTAACTTTGTGCTTTCAGAGTCTTCGTGAATTGGCTATTGCTCTGTGACCTCAGTTTTGTCAAAAGGTCAGCCCTGTATCTGTGTCTGTGCTAAGGTGTATGCTTGAAGATGGGAAGTTACCCCTGTGGGTGCCAGGCAATACCTGAGGAGTTATGTTTGAGAGCAGAGAGTGGTCAAGATACTGCTGGGTGGAAAAGAGACCTCTTGATGTCTTACCATAAGTGTAAAGGTCTCTATGAACATTCTCAAGGCAGCCTAACAGGAACTTACAAAGTTTAGTGCAAGAAAAGCCAGTTTCAGGGGCTGGGAGTAACGTGCTTGCCTGAGCTCAATCCCCAGCATCCATGTAGAAATCTAAGTACAGTGGGTACTTTCAATCCCGGTGCTGGGGAGGCAGAGGCAGGAGGATCCCTAAGGCGGTGGCCAGCCAATCTAGCTTTCCTGTTGAGTTCCACATCAGTGAGAGACTGTTTCCAAAAAGATGAAACAGTAGACAGCACCTGAGGATGACACTCAAACTGATGTTGACTTCTGGTTCTTGCACCCATACGTGTGTACACACGCACACATGCACACACACACGCTCAAATATATATTCTCCATAAACATATACACACCACACACACAGTGCACACATAAAAACACATGTACATATGCATAAATACACACATACCACACATACAATCACTCCACACACTCATAAACACTTTTATACACACAAACACATGCACACACACATGTACACACATACACTACATACACACACGGTGGGGTTAGATCCTTGAAGCTGGGGCTAGGTTCTAAGAGGAGGAACTCCTTTATTCTTATGGGTCTTAAGGAGCTGTCAGCCACTGTGTGTGGCAGGAAGACACATGGGTATAGTACACAAAAGATACAGAGACTCAGCATGTGTGTACCAGTTCACAGTTTATAACCAGGAGGCCCCATCAAGTGTTATCTGCTAATGTTGAGGGTTTTTTCACCTTCTGTTAGGTTTAGTCAAGACTGGTGAATCAGTAATAAACATAGTGAAATTTAAAGTCTCACATTTAGCAAAAGGTCATCTGCCCAGAGACTTAGAATGATCAGAGCCGGGACCACAGGGACCTCTGGTCGATTTTGTTCATGTTGTCAAAGATATTATCTCATGTGTTTAGAGCAAAAGCACTGGGCCCCCTGTTCCCAGCAGCCCTGGAGCTCTGCATAAAGACAACTAAGAGGTGGACCAAAGCAGTCATGCCTCATAGGAAGGAGCCTGGGGGCAGTGCCCAGGCAGGGTGGAACAGGAGGGAAGGGGCAGCACTCGCCCACATTCTGAACAGGCTTGCCATCAGATGGCTTGGAATGTCAACCAGCTCTATTTTCATTTGCTACAGAGCTATAGTCAAGTCAGCTGAAGTCCATACCTTAACTCCTGCCTGAAAAGGGAGGCAGTACTGCTTATTTCCAAGCATTGCTGCTGGAATTGAGTGCTACCTTGGGTGCCACAGTTATTGTATATCACATGCTTGAATTAAATAGAATTAAGTATGTAGAGCCTAAGCTGTGCTTGGTCTAAGAGTTTTGTACCCATGAAATAGGATCCCAAGAGTCAAGGTAACTAATCCTTGTTCTTTCCAGGTAATAAAATGGTGATGGTGATGACAATAATGATGGCAATGAGAGTGCTGGTACTGAGGGTAGTGATGGTTAGTAGTGATATTGATGAGCTTGGATAATGGTAATTATAATCATTATAATTATAATGGTAGTGATGATTATAATGATGTTGAAGGTGATGGTGAACCTGATGATGGTAATATGAAACTCAGCAACTCATTCAGTTCAGAAAAGCTATGTAACTGGTGTGGAGCCCATGGCAGGGAGGCCAGTATTGTATGGTGTTATTATTTCATGCGACTGTGATGACGAAGTATTTCTTAAGAGAAATGATCTTTGGGACAAACTTTGACATGGAACTGAAAGAAATGCTGTGTACAGCCCCATGCCAAGTCATTCTAGAACATTCCTGAAAGACAAATGAAAGCATGAGGTGATTCAGTTATCTGGAAAACAAAGTCCTGTCAAGCTCTTAATGTGCCTTTTATTTTGTGAAGCAAAAACAATAAAGGTGGAATGTGTTGTTGTGCAGGTACCAGAGCAGATATGTCCCTTGTCACATCACTCTTGCATGGCCTCTGCCACAGCCTGCCTGCACCCTATGCAGCTCTGGCTAGGCTGACTGGCTTGGCCAGCCCAGGCCTTATAGGAAAGGACACTCCAGTGGTGTCTCACAGTACTTGTCCTTTCTGCCCCACTCAGCATTTGAGTAGTACAAATGCCTCTCCTACTACTGGCCTCATGGATGCAGGAGGCCAAGGAGTTCATGCCTGGAAAGAAGTGATGCCAAGCTTGGCATGACGCTGGCTCAAGTTCTCAGTCTGCAGCTTGGGTGTTGTGTGTTTGTGGGTACATTAGCTGTAAGCATTCCTGAAGCTTTGGCTTTCTCCTACTGACAATTACATAAATGTCCATTCCAAATTGAGGGTGACCTTAGGGCATTCTTGTGTTGACAATGGCTATTGATGCTGGACAGTGAGTTCTTTGGTGGTGAGTATGATTAGTGCCAGTATTCCACTTTAAAGTCTTTGTATGTCCGTGTCCATGTGTCTGTATATCTGTGTATGTGTGTGTGTGCCTGTCTCTCTCTCTGTATCTCTCTGTGTGTGCATTTGTCTATGTGTGTATCTCTCTCTCTCTCTCTCTCTCTCTCTGTCTCTCTGTCTCTCTCTGTCTCTCTGTCTCTCTGTCTCTCTGTCTCTCTCTCTCTCTCTCTCTCTCTCTGTGTGTGTGTGTGTGTGTGTGTGTGTGTGTGTGTGTGTAGACTTGAAGTTGACATCAGATATCTTCCTCAGTCTTTCTCCACATTGTTTTGGGACAGGGTTTTTGACTGTCCTAGAACTCATTGGCTAGGCTAGGCTGAGCGAGTAGCGGGCCCCAGTGATCTACTTGGCCGTGCCTCCCCAGCACTAGGGTTATGAACATATGTCACCATGCCTAGGTTTTTTGTTTGTTTTTGTTTCTTGGTATGAGTTCTGAAAGATCTAAGGTCCTCATGCTGACAAGGCCAATGCTTTACCATGTGAACCATCTCCCCAGCCCCCATGCTATATTTCTTTGTGTTATTGAGTCACAGGGCAAGAGTGCATGTCTCTTCTTGTGTTTCCTCTGGCTGCTTTCTTATATTTTCTCCTACATGGCAAAGGATCTGGGAGCCTGTGGAAAAGATTCACTTGAATGGCTGTGCCTAATCTTCCCAGCAAAATTAAACCACTTCCTGCCATGCAACCTGCACCTTGGCTGGGTACTCAGTAATCAACCCCTGCACCAAGACATAGCTGTGTCTTCCTTGAGCATGAGCCAGAGCAGGTGAGGCACATGCCAGGCTGTCTCAGGAGAGTACTTTCTCCATCTGCACCCCTAGCTATTGCAGATCCAAAATGAGGGGTACAAGCCTCCAGCTGAGGGTCCCTGGCAGGGTCCCACCTCTTGATTTCTCGTCTCATTCTTCTTATTGCAAGTGTTTGCTCTAACCTTAAGCATTTCCTGTCATGTTCTAAGAGATCCCTTCACTGAAACAGTTCCCTGAGGACCTTGGCCTTGAGGAACTGCTTCTGGCACACACTGTCTTTGTGGCCCTGCCCCCCACACTGTCTGGTTGAGTCGTCATGAAAAGCCAGAACAGACAGCTTTTGCTGATGCCTGTGTACAATCTATTCTTGGGCTTCCTGGACCTTTTAAAATAGAATTTCAGTAATTACATCTACCTCCTCGGCTGATCCCTACTGTACCCAGAGAAAACAAAGATAACTTATGTACTTAATGTAACATTGTGGACCGAGGCTGTTCTTTTCATGCTGTTTTTCCTTAAGTGCCCAGTTTTATAATGCTTACATTTAATGAGTTACTGTCAATCATGCATACATTATTAATTTATAATACAAAAGAAATTAAGAGGACTAGAAAAATTAAAGGTCCCTTGTTCCAGGAACATATCATTAGGCCCTTTATGTACCAGTCTTTCACCGTACATGGGGAGGACAGAAAAGAATTTTTTTCAAAGAAGGTTTTAAGTATTTCATCAACAAAATGACAGTTCTAGATGAGCATTGTGGTATGAGGGTATCTGTCAAATGCTGGCTGACTATTGTATGTGGAATGAGTATGTATGTGTGCATGTATGTATGTATATGTATAGTGTTTCAATATTCAATATGCCAGAGGTTGACATTGTCTTCCTGTATTGCTTTCCATCTTATTGAGACAAGGTCTTTTGCTGAACCTAGAGCTCAGTAGTAAGCTAGACTGACTGGCCACTGAGCTTCAGAGGACTTCCTATGCTGGGATCACAGACACATGTGGCTGTACCTGACTTCTTCTAGGTTGGGAATCTGAAACAAGCCTTCATGCCTGTGAATACCTTACTCACTGAGCCTTCTCCCCAGACTCTGACTAGCAACTTTTTAGGCATTTGGTTATATTAAAGTTGAATGGAACTTGGACTGTTTAAATTCATTGTAGGAAGGCTGTGTGTTCTGGGTAATGATTTTCCTCACATGTCTTGAGAAAAGGAAATTGATGAGGGAAACTGAGGAAGCCATACCCACATGCACTGTGAGCACTCCTTTTTTGACAGTTTTTATTTAAAAAGTTTTTTTAAACATACCAGCCACAGTTCCCCTTACCTCCCCTCCTCCCACTCATCCACCAGCCTTCCCCCATTCCAGTTCACCATCCACCCCTCAAAGAGGAAAAGGCCTCCCATGGACAGTCGACAAAGTCTGGGACATTAAGTTGAGGCAGGACCAAGCCCCTCCCCCATGCATCAAGGCTGAGCAAGGAATCCCTCTATAAAGAATGGGTTTCAAAAAGCCAGTTCATGCACTAGGGATAAAAATCCTGGTCCCACTGCCAGAGGCCTCACCAGCTTTGCAAACCACACAACTGTTATCCATATTCAGAGGGCCTAGTTCATTCTCATACAGGTTCCCCAGCTGTTAGTCCAGAGTCAGTGAGCTCCTAATAGCTCAGGTCATCTGTTTCTGTGGGTTTCTTCATCTTAATCTTGACCCTGTTGCTCATATAATCCCTCCTCTTTCTCTTCGACTGGATTCCAGGACCTTGGCCCAGTGCTTAGCTGTGGATCTCTGTGTCTGCTTCCATCACTTGCTAGATGAAGGTTCTATAACAGTTAGAATGGTCATTGATTTGATTACAGGGAAGTCCAGTTCAAGTACCCTCTCTTCTATTGCTTGGAGTCTTTGCTGTGGTCATCCTTGTGGATACCTGGAAGGTTTCCCTAGCACCTGGTTTCTCCTTGGCCTCAAAATGGTTTCCTCTGTGGAGATATTTATTTCATTGTTCTCTCTTTCCATCCCTCCTCCAGCTCCACCATCCTGTTCGCTTCCTAGCTCCCCTTGCCCCCATGCTTGCAATTTACTAGGAGATCTTATCTATTTCCCCTTCCCAGGGGGATCTATGGATGTCTTTCTTAGGGTCCTCCTTATTACCTAGCTTCTCTGGGGTTATAAAAGCCTGTTTTATCCTTTGCTTTATGTTTAATATCCACTTATGAGTGAGGACATACCATGTTTGTCTTTCTGGGTCTGGGTTTCCTCACTCAGGACTTTTTTCCTAGTTCCATCCATTTGCCTGCAGACTTTAAGATGTCATTTTTTTAATGCTGCATAATGCTTCATTGTGTAAATTTACCATATATTATATTATATTATATTATATTATATTATATATTAATCATCATTCAGTTGAAGGGCATCTAGGTTGTTTCCAGGTACTGGCTATTACAAATAATGCTGCTATGAACATAGTTAAACTAATGTCCCTATGGTATAAATGAGCATCCTTTATGTATATGCCCAAGACTGGTATTGCTGGATCATTAGGTACATTAATTCCAAGTTTTCCAAGAAACTACCATACTGATTTCCAAAGTGGCATTACAAGTTTACACTCCTACCAGCAATGGAGGAGTGTTCCCTTTGGCGAACAATTATTTTTGGAGATGTGCCTCTGTACGTATTACCTTTCCTGGAGAAGAGAAAGGGCTGGCATCATTTAGGTCTCCTAGTCAAACCTCAAGCATCCTAAGCAAGACACTACTGTCCTATTTACATTTCTAATGTGAAACAGATCATTCTGAAGTTGGAGAATGGAGTAGATTAGGAGAGTCACTGCCACCATCCCTGTGCCCAGGTTATAAAAGGAACCTGCTCCATCCAGAAAAGGGGCTGCAGAGCCAGGGACTTCATTGTTCCTCTGTCTCTAACTTAGGCAAAGTCAGTTGTCTCCAAAGTGACACGTCCACAGTTTGAATGTTAAGTCCCCCCACCAGGCTCATGAGTTTGACACTTGGTCTTCAAATGCTGGCACTGTTCTTGAAGGGGCACTTGGGGAAGGGGGACCTGGCTGGAGGTAGCAGGTCATTCAGGGGCATGAGCCTGGAAGGGCAATTACAGCTGTTTCTGCTTCTGAGATGAGTACACTGCTCTCTGATTTTCCATGATTTAAGGAGCTCCCACAACATGCTGCTGCCATGAACTCCCTGATAGACTGAAACCTTGGCCCAAAGTCTTCTCTCTTCTATTAAGTCGCTTGTCGGATATTCTGTCTCAGTGATGAGAAAGTAAACTGATGCCCCCCCCTCCATGGTAGGTAAGAGGTAGCCTTGACATTTTCCAGCTCCATCCCACTGCACCAGCTGTAAACACAGGATCCCCAGGCTTCCAGGAATGGCAATAGGAGAATCTGCAGCGTTCCAATGTACCTGTCAATCAACAGCATGAGTCAATACTAAAGTTCTGAATGAGGAAATTTGATGGGCAGCCAGCATCACACCAGGGAACATGATCTCTATGCCTGGAATTGAAGTTAGCCAGGAAACCCACATTCTCAAGTATGCAGTTAGACCTGCTCATGGTCTCGGATGGGAATAAGGCTGGGTCTATAAACTGGCTTGCCTTGCAAGTGTGAGGACCTGAGTTCAGATCCCCAGCACTCATGTAAAAAGCCAGGCCCAGTGATGTATGTGCACCTGCAACCCCAGCCATAGTGAGGTGGGAGGGAGAGACAGGTGGTCCTGGAAGCATGCTTACCTGACTTGATTGGTGATGTTCCAGGTCAAGGAGATGTCATGATGTCTGAAGTGTACAGCAGGAAGTGGCATGGTCAGGGGCATGGCCAGATGTAAAGGGACTGTGCTAATTACTTTCCTTCTTTGGCTTGTGGTCAAAGGGAGCACTGTCCACCATGGCGGGGAGGACTCACTCATATTTGGATGGGTCAGAAAAGCAGAGAGCAGAGAGAAAGTCAGGCTGGCCCATAACCTTCAAACCTCCCAGCTCCCACCAGAAACCTCTTCCTTCAACCAGAAGCCACCTCCCAGAATTTCCAGATCCTCCCCAAACTTACCACTGGCTGGGGACAAGATGTTCCAGCACACAAGCCAATAAGGGACATTCCAGTCAGATCCTAACAGAGACTCTCTGGCACATGTAGGCTAGGATTGGAGCAAGACAGGTGGGAAGTGTATGGGAGGAGAGAACCATTTATAAGCTCAAGGAAATACTTTAAATCCTCATGCAAGCGTGCTTCAAGTTTACAGGAATGTCTGGAAGTTTTAAGGCCCTGAAGATTTAGCGATATAAAAACATGACTCCTCTCTAGGCTCACTTATAAATGTAACACTGTCCCAATTAAAATACCAAAATGTTTTAAGACACAGACAAGAAAAACCTGGAGAAAGGAGTTGGAGGTGAAGGAAACTGGCCAAACCAGACCTGAGAGCAGACGTCTGAAATCAAGGCCTAAAGCAGCTATGTCCAGGCAGAAGATCATGGGTACCTACATGTGTAGAGAGCCTTGGCATGAGTTGGTGAGCCTCCCACAATGAGGAGGGGTGAGCATGTCAGTCAATGATGGGAAAGTACCAGAGGGAAAATGAATGTTAGCTGCACCTCTTGCTTAGAGAAGCCTAGAAAACTTCCAAGTAGAATGTAAATGTCATACCTGAAATCTGAGTACTGGAGAAAACTGGGAGTGGTTATATCATTAGCGTCTTATGCAGAGCAGAGTCTTGAAGCCCTCAAAGAGAAAGTTAGAAGTTAGAGAATCTGTGTGAAAGGTTAGTGGATAAAGAGCTTGGGAGGGGAAGCACCTTCTGAAATTTGTCTGACCTCCTCCATTTACGTGCTGTGGCATACACATGCTCACACTCACATAGACATATATACTCACATAGACACATATACATAAACACAGATATACACACTCACAGAAACACACTCACATAGACACATGCACACAATAGTACTAACCAAAACTAATTGTTTTTTTTTAAATAAATTAGAAATAAAAAAATTATGCTTCAAGACAGGGACTAGAGAGATAGCTCTGTGGCTGCTCTTTTAAAAGACCCAGCTGCAGTTCCCACTGCCAACATGGCAGCTCACAACTATCTGTACCTTCAACCTTGGTGATCTAACACCCTCTTCTGGCCTCCAAGGGCACTAGACACATGTGATACAAAGACATACATGCAGGAAAAGTACCCATATAATACACAAATAAGGAAATAAATATATTTTTAAAATTTCATTTAATTGCTTTGGTGTTTGCCTACATGTGTATCTGTGAAGGGTGTTGGATCCCCTGGAATTACAGACAGTTGTGAGCTGCCATGTGGGTGCTGGGAATTGAACCCTGGTCCTCTGGAAAAGTAATCAGTGTTCTTAACTGCTGAGCCATCTCTCCAGTCCCAGTAAATAAATATTTTAAAGCTCAAAGATTATAGTGGTTGGTAAAAAATTTTAAGTCAGAATTATTATGTGAAAATATCAACTGACTGCCCTAGGGTTTCTGTTCCTATGACAGAAATTCTATGAACAAAGGCAAGTTGGGGAAGAAGGGGTTCATTTGGTTTACACTTCTACATCATAGTCCACCTTCCACCACTGAAGGAAGTCAGGGCATGAACTCAAACAGCTCAGAAACCTGGAGGCAGGAGCTGATACAGAGCCATGGAGGGGTGCTGTTTATGGCTTATTCCCCATCCATGGTTTGCTCAGCCTGTTTTCTTATAAAACCTGGGAAACCCAGCCCAAGATGGCCCCACCCACAAGGGCTGTACCATCCCCCATCAATCAGTAATTAAGAAAATTCCCCACAGGCTTGCCTAGAGCCCTAGCTTATGGAGTCTTTTTCTTAAATGAGGCTCCCTCTTCTCTGACAACTCAGCATGTGTCAAGTTGACATAAAACTAGCCAGGACACTGATCAGCTAGAATAGTTACAACCCATATGCTGGAGTTCATCTATAGAAAAAATAATCTATACGCTAGAGTTCATCTAATAGGAAAGAGCTCTTTTTCTTTGGGTTTTTATTGAGTCAGAGTAGCCCAGGCTGGCCCAGCACTCCTTATGTATCCAAAGTTGGCCAAAAAAAACTCCTAAAAATTCTCCAGCTTCCACCTCCTGAGTGCTGGGGTCACAGCATAAACAACTACACTGAAGACAATATCTCTTTTATTACATATTAAAGCAATCCACAATTCAATAGAGGAAGACACTGGCACCCTATGATCAGGCACCTTAGAGAAAGAGTCACAGGAATGGCTTATGGGTCTGGATGCTGCTTCATCTCGATTTTAAGAAATGAAACATGTTTGGTTTTTACCATCAACTTGGCAAAAAGAAAAAGAAGAACTTTAGTTACATAGTGTGTATGTGGAGCCTGAGGAAGCAGGAACCTAGTGTGCTACTGGTGTGTGCTCCCTGGCAAGCCAGTGGATGATTTGTGGGGTGATTTGTCAGGTGATGCCTATCAAGATCCTAAGATCATGTCCACCTCCACTTGGGATCTCACCCATGAGAGAGCATTAGGGGCTGGACAGGTGGCTCAGCAGTTAAAATCTTGCTCTGTTCTTGCAGAGACCCAAAGTTGAGTTCCAAGAACCCACACTGGACTTTTCACAACTGCCTACTACTCCAGCCCCCAGGGGATCTTCCTCTTTCAGTCTCCACAAACATACAAACACATTTAGAAATTAAAAAACAAAACAAAACAAAACTCTAACAACAAAAAAAGAACCTGCGTTAGCAAATATGTCTGCCACCAAGCACATAATTTGAACAGGATCCATCACACCTTTGTAATTAGCTAAAGATTTAAAAAAAATACTATATAAGCTCAGACTATCAGCTATAAATGGCAGGGTGTTTATATAATGACAGAGAAGGATCCTCATGGAATATCCTTCAGTGAAAAAACAAGCCACACTAATCATTTATAAGATATAGAAAGAATAAAAGGATAAAATGTAGATTGCTGTGCTGAATGCAAATTAATGTCAGCATGTTTGATTAACCTATGTTAGAGCCTCTTTTCAACAGAGAGCTGCGGTGCTTAGTTGTACATGTATAAATAAGACTTAAGTCAGAACAAAACAAATGGGCACCTAAGTTCTCAGGAAGCAGTAGGTGATTTTGCAAAGTTAAAAAAAAAAAAAAAAAAGAAAGAAAACGGAAAGAGTGAAGGGCAGTTCTAAGAAAGAAGCAGGCACAGCTGGGTAACCATTCTATGGCCCTCTCACCACACACTATGTAAACAAATGGCCTGAAAATGGAGCCCGAGGCACCTGCCCTGGGCTGGATGCCAAATAAGAGCTACCCCAGCATGAGCTGTGCTTGGGAGGTGCCAAGGGCAAAGGCTCTCCTACCATTGTTCTGAGGACTTAATGAGAGTGGACAAGCTGCATTGTAGGTGGCCGAAGCTGTTTGGTCAGACAGAAAAGCTGCTTCTAGTGAGTCCCTACCCACCACCACCCCCTGCCACCGCCAGGCCATCCTGTGAACCTTACTTGAACCTGAACCTCTTAACTTCACCCAATTTTTAAAAGATTTTTAAATGTTTACTTTATTTTTAATTATGTGCATATGTCTGTGTCTGCATGTGGACTTGTGCACACAAGTTCAGGTGCCCTCAAAAGCCAGAGAGCCCACTGAATTCCCCAGAACTAGAGCTACAGATAGTTGTGAGCAATTCAACATGGATGCTGGGAACCAAAATGAGGTCGTCTGGAGAACAGGACCAGCTCTTAGGTGCTTAGTCATCTCTGCAGCCCATCACCTAATTTTAAAGAGAGGCAATGGCTGTACTCCACGTGGCAAAGGTCAGGCCCTCCCACACGGCTCTCCCAGTGCTTAGTCTTATGCAAAGGCCTTTTTGACTTAATTATCTGAGTGCTTTGCCCAGCTTGTCCACATTGCCAGGGAGCTGGCTGTCCTTGGCACCTTCACCACACATAGAACCTCTGAATGCTGGGGTTCACTGTGTGATCACTCCAACTCATACCTCAAAACCCCTCTTTACCTCATTTTAGCCAATCATACTAGGCCTGCCAAGCCAACCATTACGGCTTGTGCCATAGTTCTGTCTCTTTTATCCAGAGACACAGACATGAGTTTTATCCTGTCACGCAGACCACTTCTCTTTCTTCTTCACAAAGAACAGTCTTCCAGTAGGGAGAGGGTAAAAGGCATGAGCTCCACTAGGAAGCTGTATCAGATACTGTCTTGATAATGCAACAAATACCTGCCAAAAGCAACCTCAGGATAGTTTGAAGGCTTTTTTTTTTTTATCACAGTTTGAGAATACAGTCTACCATTATGGGGAAGGCAAGGCAGCAGGGGCCTTAGGCTGATGGCCACACTGTGTCTACAGCCACACAGAAAAGAGATGAACAATGGTATTCAGTTCCAGTTTCCCTTTAATTCAGACTAGGACCACAGTCCATGGGATGCCACCAACATTTAGAGTGAGTCTGCCTACCTCAACTGCCCTAATGTAGAAACTGCCTCCCAGACACACCAAGATGACTACATGGGGATTGTAAATCCTGCCAAGTTCATAGTCAAGACTCCTCAGTGCAGAAGGAGTAGGCCTAAGACAGAAGCCAGGATGGTGGTGGTTCCAGGCATATTCTTCTCACTGTTGTCTGGTGCTCTATTTTGTTTTGAGACAGGATCTCACATAGTCCCGGCTGACCGCCAGCTCACTATGTAGTCAAAGGTGCCCATAGACTTGGGATCCTCCTGCCGCCTTCAAGGTTTCAGGCTCAAGCTAATTCTACCCCAGATTGATAAGAAGAGCTTGCACACATGCTTGTGGGAGATGCTGTAGAGGAAAAGGGGGTTATTTTAGAAGATAATTTCCCAATATTCTAAAAGGTTGGAAAACAGACTCTCTGCCAATAGGCATAACATTGACCCATTGCTAAACTTGTGAGTAACTCGTTAAGCATTTGCTAAGCACTTACTAAGGAAAGGCATCAATGAAAAGAGAGCCTAGCTCATGTGTGACGATGTGCTGAGTCAGCTAAGGCTTTGCTGACTTGGAGGGAAGCATCCACCCTTCACCATGGAACTTGTCCTTTGATTCCGCCCTGTTCTCTTCCATCAGGAACTCAGACACACAGATAGTGTGTCTTAGAATGTCACTATTGATTTAAAATGCCTGCTCTGTGAATGACATTGGGAAGAGAATGAACACCAAGACACAGCCAGGGAGAAACTATGTGATAGAGGTTGGACATTTGAAATGTACAGAGAACATTTAAAAGTCAAATACAAGCAAGGCTGATGTAACAGTGAGTGATTGGTCTGGAAAGTGACCTCAGCACAGAGGGAGATTTAGCCATTGAGAAGGTATCTGCCATCCAGTGGCATGAGGGAGCTGAAAGTTAAAGAGCAGAGACCCTGCCATCTCCATATTACTGTGACAAAAAGGCGAAGCAGAGACAGATGCTGTGAAGATGCAGAATAGCTGATGTCTCCTTCATCACTGGGCTGAAGATAACAATGTAGACTCCAGGGAGGAGAGGTCCATGTCCAACACCCAAGCACTCTTAACCACCTGCAAACTGCAGGGGACTCTAGCTCACTTCCTGAACCCCATGGCAGAAAGCTTAGAGTCACCAGTAACACCAGCTCCAGGGTACCACACAACTTTTTCTGGCCTCCAAGGGCTCCTTCATTCACATGCACATACCCACACATGGGTACACATACATGTGCATGATTATAAATAAAATAAACCTTTTACATGAGGGGATAGAGGGATGGCTAAGTTAATAAGAGCACTTACTGCTCTTGAGAGAACTTGGGTTTAGTTCCCAGAACCCAAATGGCAACTCAGAACCATTTGGATCTAACTCTAGTTCCAGGGAATCTGATGCCTTTTTATGATCAGCACAGGCCCCTACCTGCATCCATGTGAGCATACTCCACACAGATACATACGTTTAAAATTAAAAATATATCTTCAAATTTCACTTGCTAGATGTGCTGGTGAATTCTCAGAATGAGCAAAGGGTGAGGCATAAACCTTTGGGGGTAATGGGAAAACGCTGCCATCTCACG
Source organism: Sigmodon hispidus (assembly GCA_004025045.1). Classification (NCBI taxonomy): domain Eukaryota; kingdom Metazoa; phylum Chordata; class Mammalia; order Rodentia; family Cricetidae; genus Sigmodon; species Sigmodon hispidus. The sequence continues at coordinate 16,599 of PVIH01003960.1, read as the reverse complement.
ATGGCCATGAGGTCATTCCATATAAGTTCAGAATCCCTCACAAGTTTGCCTAGCCACTTGAGTTGTAATTAATTACAGATGCAGTCAAGTTGACAGCCAAGATTAGCCATCATCATACATGAGTCTCCAGGCTTGCCTCTAAATTCCTCAATACCCAAAACATTCCCTTTTATAAAAGAAACCTTAAGACTTATTTTTATTTTATTGGTTTGTGTGTGTGTGTGTGTGTGTGTGCATGTAAATGCAATGGCCACAATGGCCAGTAGGGGGTGTGAGATCCCCTGGAGATATGATTGTAAGAGGTTGTAAGCTGCCCCATGTGGTACTTGAAACCAACTTGTCCCCTACGAGAATAATAATCTCTCTTAAACACTGAGCTGTCTAACCACTAAGGGTACATTTCAAAAGTAAAAAAAAAAAAAAAAAAAAAAAAAAAAAAAAAAAAAAAAAAAAAAAAAAAAAAAAAAAAAAAAAAAAAAAAAAAAAAAAAAAAAAAAAAAAAAAAAAAAAAAAAAAAAAAAAAGTTAGGCTGGTGGTGAGAATGGGTAAAGGTGTTGCTGCCAGATGTTACAACCTAGATTCAGTCCACATGGTAGAAAGAGAGAACCATCTCCCACAAGTTGAACTCTGTCCTCCACGTGTGAGCCATGACATGCACACGTAAGAAACACATAAACAAATATAAATTAAAACCTTCAAAAGTAAAAACTGTAGAGGAAGCCAGCAGCTAGCAGGATTTAAGCAGCTTTCTTCAAACGGCTGGGCTGAGTTAAGGGAGGGGGTTTGAGCAAGCCTTCCCTTCGCAGGCCATTGGGATGAATTGGCATGTGCAGTGTCTGTGTAAATTTACAATGCCAGTCGCAAGGATGCAGGGTAGCTTGGCCTCTGGCTCATCTTTGAGAAAAGCCTGGGATTTAGTACTTGTCCACATCAAGGTAAGGGAGGCAAATCAGCTGAATTAAGAGCACTGTTCTGACAGGGGAAGCTAGAATGCTGTGAAATAACAAGTCCTGTCAGAACGCTCACAGAATGTTAACCATGTGTCCAGAGGAAGGTGTGTGGAACAGTGGGGAGACAGACTGTGAACCCTCCCTGTGTGGGAAGAATGGTGCAGAGCCTTGCAGCTGTTAGTCATGGAGGAAGCAGGACTCGGAAGGAGCCTGACTGCTTAGCACACTGGCGATCCAGGCTTCAGTCCCCGGAGCCATGGAGCACTGAAGCGTGGTGGCTCACACCTGTAATTAAACACCAACGGGGTAAAGACAGGAGGAGGGTGTGCAGTTCAAAGTTGCCCTTGGCTGCACAGCAAGTTCAAAACCAGCCCCAGATACACGAGACCTTGGCTAAAAGGCTCCAAATGAGCCCCTATCAGTTGCTTTTCTTGTCACTGACTAAACACCTGACAAGGAGTGACTGAAGGGAGGAATGATTTATTTCTACTCAAGGTTCAGAGAATGTAGTCCATCATGGGAAGACAGGCATGACTTGGGAGCTGCTGGAGGCCACAGCAGCAGGTGTGTGAGGCTGTTCACTCATGACTCAGAACAGGAAGCAAGGGCCTGACAGTGCGGGGACTCAGCTTTCTCTCCTTAGTCCAAGACCCTTGCAAATGGCTTAGTAGTCCACATTCAGGAAGGTCTTCCTCCTCATGTGATCTCCTCTGAAAATGCCCTCAACACCCCCCACATACCCCACCCCTGCCAAAAGGTGTACTTTCCTAATGTTCCAGGTTTCTTAATCCAGTAAACTGACAATTAAAAGTAACCTGATAAGTCTGACAGCTATTTTTCAAGCCTTCCATAGCACAAAGGAAATTCTCCCAATTCTGACTAAAGAAGATGACCTTCTGAGTGCCCTTCCCCCGAGGAGGATATCACTTCCTGTTCTGTCAAAAGCATTCTAGGCAGAGCTTTCTGCTTCTCCCCATACCTCCTGAGACTATTGCTGACATTCAGCAGCAGGGTAACGGCTTCCCACCTCCCATTAGCTAATTGAAACCCACAATGAGAAGAAAGACTGAAGCTGGCTTTTGTGCAATCCAATCTGCTGCATAGTAACCGAGCTGCAGAGCGATCCGGGAAACTCCTGCAGGTGTGGGCTGGCAGAGCTGGGGTCTGGGTGCTACACTGCGAAGTAATCAAGCCAGTCTGTAGAGATGATACCATTGTCTGAAATGGTGTCCCTGTCAATCAGAATGCTGTATCATCGATCTTTGTTTGGATACTGATGTGTCGAAGGGTGGAGCCACAATTATGATGTAACCACAGCACCAGCTTTATTCAGGCTTCTTGGGTTGAGAGTTTATTTTTGACATTGATTTGCAGTTTTCTGAGCTACTTCTGAAGAAAACATTGACTAAAGAAATGGATAGTGCAAGAAAGACTTGAAGTGGGTGTTTAACGTCTATTTTAAAAAACATGTTCAAATCTTTGGAAGCATTCACCTATCAGAAATTAGTTAGTGTTTTAATAGACTATTGTCTTCTAATCATTCGGATTCTTAGCACTGGGTGTGGAGCTCAGAGCAGCTCTTATAGAGCTGAATGTGAGGCAGACTTGTCTAAGAACCTGGCTAAATGCTGATTCCAAGGCTCCTTCCACCTCTAAATGCTGATTCCAAGGCTCCTTCCACCTGTAAAGCCCAGTTCCTTCTGACCAGAGTGTGGTCTGGGGTTCTATACTCAGAACTGCTGCCCCAGGGGCACCTGTACTCTGTGAAACATAGCAATAGACTCAGAAAAGAGTCCTTTAGATCTCACTGAAGGAAAACCAATCCTTGAGTGTAGACCAAAGGGGTGGCATATTACACTGAAATTTAAGAAAGAATTTGATTGCAGTCCAAAGTCACTCAGAGCAATTGTAGTATATCCTGCATGAATACTGCTGAGGATTCCGGAGCCTGCTGAGCAGAAGTTTCTATGTGGCCTTCTATTGCCATGGTCAGCTTTAGTGAATGATATCTTGTCTGAAAAGAGAAGTCAGTTGAGGAATTGTTTAAGTTGGGTTTGCTTGTGTCAATGAATTGATGTGCAAGGGACCTGTCCACTGTGGGTAGCACCATTCCCTCTCCAGGTAATCCTGGGTTGCCTAAGAAATCTAGTTAAGTACAGTCCTCTGAGCAAACCATCAAGCAGATTTCTCATGGTTCCCACTGTACTTCCTCAGCTCTGAGTCCCTGGTTAGAGGGATTTGGAACAGTCTTGACTCCAAATTCCTAGTTGTGTTTTTGTTTTGATTTCCCTCTAACAGATCCAAAGGAAACTAGATTTCCTCCAATTCTGGTGATTAGACAAAAGCCAGCACTCCTCGGGAACTTGTGAAATGAGTTCCCTTCTTTTAAAAGAGACTTTTTTTTTCCATTGGCAGAAGGGACAAACGGCATGCTATCTGTGGTGCCTACTAGCATGGCAAGGCACATGCTGGCCTCCAGGCTCCAGCAGTATCACAAGCCCCTGTTATATATTTCAGAGTCCATGCTGGCATTCTGGCTTTTCCTGAAGCTCAGGAGCTTCGCTCCGCCAGCTGCACATTCTCCTTATAGCCCAGCTATTCATTCTTCCTATAAACCAGCTCCTTCGGCTATGCGGCTCTCAGTCCTTCCTTTTGCCTGCACTCTGTCTTCATCTCATGCTCTCTCTCTCTCTCTCTCTCTCTCTCTCTCTCTCTCTCTCTCTCTCTCTCTCTCCTACTCTGGCTTCTCTCCTATGGGCTTAGTCTACTCTGGGTCTTTTTCTGGTCTGGACTCTTCCAGATGCCCTGGCTGTTCTCATATCTACAATGAAGCCACTCCCCTTGATGTCATGGAGTAACCCTATCATCAGTTTATACACCCTCAAGGTAGGTCATGACCTGTATAAGTAAATAACTTTCCCTTTGACTAAATTGGTTTTGATTAGAGCGCTTTGTCCCAGCCACAGGAATTAAAACAGAGCACCAGGATGCCCTTTTCTTGAGTTTTGAAAGATTAGGCCAAACTCTAGCTGAAGGAAAAACTCCAGCGTCTGGGTGTGGGAGGTGGAATTCAAATGGCTGAGAACTGTGAGCAGTTTTCTTGAATCTCTAGAACTTCATCCTTTTCTTTGGTAGAAAGAGGATAACAGTCTTTTCAGAACTGTTTTGAGGACTGGGGAACACAGCTCAGTTGATAAAGTGTTGTCATGTGAGCATGAAGACCTGATTCATTCCCCAAAACTCTTATTAAAAAGCCAAGCGTTATAGTCCATACATATAACCCCAGTGCTAGGGAGGTGGAGACAGGTTCCCTGGCCAGCCAGCCTTGCCAAATCTGGGAGCTAGAGACCAGTGAGAAGTTTTGTCTTAAAAAAAAAAATGGTGGCCCAGAATACTTAGGGGCCTACTCATCAGCTCCATCATAAAAATGGCTGACAGGGCTGCCCATGGTCTTGCTCAGTTTCCATCCAGCATAAAGATTGTGAACAAGAGCACCTCTAGGTCTGCTTAGAAATTTTCAAATGCAAACAGAAGAGGCCAGTTTGAGGTAGGTTGATATCGGAGTTTGTCCTAAAGCTACCTGCCTTAATCAGTACAAGCTGTAGGAGTCAAGTCTCATTCTCCAGCATATGGATATCCAGTTTCCCAACATCATTTATTCAAGAAGTTATCCTTTCTCCATTGTATATTCTTGGCCCCTTTGTTTAAAAAAAAAAAAAACTCTTACTTGGCTGTAAATGTGTTTCCTTCCAATTCCTCTGCTCTGTTGGCTTGTGTATCTGTTTTTAAGCCAGAAGTACAAGGTCTTAGCTGCTATAAGGCTTTATAGCAATTGTAAACTCAAGTAATGTGATGCCTCCAGCTTGGCTCTTTGTGCTCAACATTGCTTTGGCTATTGAGCATCTTTTGTGGTTCCATATAAATATTAAACAAGTTTTCTTTCCATTTCTGTGAAGAATTACAAATAAGTAATATAGAAACTAGAGGAGCCATTTTGTGAATGAGCACATAGCTCACTGGGAAAACCAGACCTGAGTCCCCAGCCCATCTAGAACAGCAGACCTCTCCTGCTTTTCTCATCTCAACCCTTTAAGTCCATACAACAAGATGCATATTTGAGAGAAATGACTGAAAATAAAACATCAGATTGGGTGATCTAATTTCCTTTCTGTTGCTGTGATCAAACACTCTGACAAGATGATGAAGTGAGGAAAAGAGTTTATTTGCCTTAAACTTACAAGTCACCATGTTCTGGTCAAGGAAGTCAAGGCAGGAGCTTAAAGACACTGCTATCTCTATGTGTGGCACTCACCCATAGCTAAGGAGGTACAGCAGAAGCCACAGAGCAATGCTGCTTGATGGCTTGCTCTAACTCTTAAAGACACTGCTATCTCTATGTGTGGCACTCACCCATAGCTAAGGAGGTACAGCAGACGCCACAGAGCAATGCTGCTTGATGGCTTGCTCTAACTCTTAAAGGCACTGTTACCTCTATGTGTGGTACTCACCCATAGCTAAGGAGGTACAGCAGAAGCCACAGAGCAATGCTGCTTGATGGCTTGCTGTCACTCTTAATGTTTAGTAAGGTTTTTTCCTACCTGCCCAGGGAATGATGCTCTTATATCAGTTAACAGTCAAGACAGTCTACTAAAGACATGCCCACAGGCCAACCTGATCTGCACTCAATGGAAAGTTTCTTCTCGGGTGACTCTAGCCTGTGTCGAGTTAAAAGAGATATTCAAAACACTGCACAATATTTTCCTGTATGAGCTGAAATCATGAATGATAGAAGGGTTTGTAGATTAGCATGTATCTTGCCTTAAAACTAAAAGTGATTTTAAGTACCATTTTGGTTAACATGGTTCCAAAGGACATCTGCTGCTGTAGAACCCTACAGGCCATTTGCCTGGTGCTCTTCTGAGTCAGAAAAAGCAATGTGACCAGTCTTAGTATTCTGGTAGTGATCCTGCCTCGCCTAGCAGCTAGCAGCAGGAAGATGATGAGCTGCTTCATTCTCATGTACGTGGATATTCAATTTTCCCAGCATCCTAGTAGGATGAGGTGTTTGGAGGTATCAGCGCATCACTACATATGTGTACAGATAAGGACACAGAGAACACAAGGGGATGATGTACCTGGTGTTAGGTGGCCATGGACAAGAACTTAAAGGAGTGTTTTCAGACAAGAAACCTCTTCCCATCCATCCACACAAGACTGACGTCTCTGCGGCCTCTACAGTTCCAACCAGGACTATTACCCAGCTATGTAAAGAGAAGGCTTGTGGTGTTCATTTCAGTCAATATTTACTTAGCACTTTGTGTATGTCAAGCTCTTTGTTAAATGGTGGAAGTGCTTAGCCTCCATTTCTAAGGTATTCTGTCATAGCCAGGAACTGGTGAGAGTTATTTAGAAAGAGGGAAATGAGGAGATACATTGCTAATTGTCACGAGAGGCATGATCTGGAGTACAAAAGGGACTGTCCCTTGGCACACTGACTCAGCTGTGCATCCGGGCGAGGCATTTCCTCATCTGGCTTTGGCTTCCATGCCTGTTAATAAATTGCTCTTGTAGGTTTGTTTAACGTGAGTATAAGAAACCTGGGTAATAAATGCATGAATAAAAAAGAAACATAAAAGCCCTAGCCAGTTCCTGGCACACGCTGGCACGCGGGATGATGGTGGCTGTTCTGGAACAGTTGGTTACACTGGCTCCTTAGGCAGGGCCTGGTCCTTCTAGAAAGGAAAGAAATAGCTCTTCTTTCTTCTGCTTCTTCATCTTTTGGGGCCACTGGCATTTGCTTTTGACATAAGCCACACCTAAAGGTGCGGTGAGCCTCTCTGCCTCACCCATTCATCCATGCCACAGCTTTCAGTGCAGCCTCCAAAATCCAGCTCTGCTGTGACCTTGGGGCATCCGGGGAGCCTGTCTGTACTACTCAGCTATTGGCGCCTCCTCCCCATGTTCCCCTCTCACTTCCCAGCCAGCCCTGAAGTGAGGGCACCCGGCAGCTGAGTTTGTAGTGAGCAAACAATACTTTACCTAATGACTTTTGTTAATGCAAGTACTTACTCTGAACATTCCTGGGTTGCCACAGTGTTGGGCTGTACTGTGTCAGAGCGAGTGTGGAAGTAATCATGAGGTTTCATATTTGAGTCTCTCTCTCTCTCTCTCTCTCTCTCTCTCTCTCTCTCTCTCTCTCACACACACACACACACACACACAATTTTGTTCAAGAGAGAGTTTTGTGTGACCTGCAATCAGAAAGCCAGTGGCCTCTAAGGACCCTTAGTGGGTGCTGACCGATAGTCTCTGATGAAACACAGGAGAGCCATAAATGGCGAGTACAGGAGCTCTGTCTAGATATTGAACAAATTAATGTTCTGCTGAAGATGAGGAGTACCAAAAGAACAGAATTTCATTCCGCCTGGGCAGAGAACTCAGCCGGGGAAATATTTTCTGAGCAAGTAGCAAGTAGGAAGACTTGAGTCCCATCCCTCAGAACCCACATGAAAAGCTGTGTGGTGGAAAACGCTTATAATCCCAGCACTGATGGCGGCAGGGAGACAGGAGGGCTCTGAGTGAGCCCCAGGTCAGTCTAATGAAAATTTTAATTCCTATTAAAATTGCTCTCTAGTGCAGAGTGACCTCAACGTCAACCCGTTTCATACTCCAGGAGATCAAGGATAAGGCAGGATTCAGGGCTAAGAGCAACAATGAGGTAGATGGAATAGTGACTTCTTCCCCAAAGGGAGACATCATGTTCCCCAATGCATGGGACTGCATCTACAGCAAGGGGACATGGCATCATTGTTAACATTTGGGACCTTGAGGTAGGGCAAGAAGGCTGGAGAATCCAGATGGATCTAGCTTAATTATCTTTAAAATAGGATGAGGTGGTTGAGGAGGCATTTAGGAGAGCAATGGACAGAGAAGGGCAGTAGAGTTGACCTTCCCAGGCAGTCTGTAAGGCTACGGGGATGGAGAAGGGATACACACTCAAGGGGACAGGCAGTCTCTGGAACCTGGTACCAGATTCAACTAAGAGCAAGGATGTGGGGACCTCAGTCCTACCAACACCAAGGATTTGAGTAGGTGAAGAAATGCATTGTTCTTCCAAGGATCTCCAAAGGGGTGGAGCTTGTTCATATCCTGATTATAATGCAGTGAGATCTGTATGGGACTCCAGAACCACAGAACCCTAAAAAGAAAAAATGAGTGCAGTTTCCCAGGCTGCACTGATTCTCAGCTGTTACAGGAGCAACAGGCAACTAATAAGATATTATAAAGAGACAGACTTGGAGCAACACCAAACAATATCTATAAATGGAAGTGACAATGATTGACACCTAAAACTCACTGAACACATTCACACTTAAATTTAGTAAAAATAGATTTTGCTTGCCTGGAAAGAAAGCTTATTCATCTCAGGGAATGATGAAATATTTATCTAAAAGCACATCTCAGAAAGACAGAATGAAAGAAATCACATTGAGAAAGCAAATTGGCCAAGATTCTTCAATGAAAAAAAGAAGAAAGTTGAGAGGGCCAGTGAGATGGTTCAGTGTATAAAGACACTCGCCACCAAGCCTTATAACTTGAATTCACTCCCTAGAATCCACAGTGTAGAAGGAGAGAATCAAGTCCCACCAGTTATTCTCTGACTTATTTGTGCACACCTACACACATGCAAACACACACACACATACACACATGTATGTTCATAAAAAAGAATAGTGAAGGATTGTCTTAGTTACTGTTCCATTGCTGTGAGGAGACACCATGATCAAGACAACTTTTAAAAATAAACATTTAATTGGGGGCTTCCTAGAGTTTCAGAGTGTTTGTCCATAGCCACCATGGCAGGGAGTGTGGAGGCAGACAGGCAGGCATGGCCTAGAACAGTGGCTGAGAACTTGCTTTGATCAGTAAGTTGTAAGCAAAGAGAGAGAAAAGCTGGGGGGGTGCTGAGTCTAGCATGGGCTTTTGAAACCGCAAAGTCTATCACCAGTAACACACTTTCTCTCTCAAGGTCACACCTGCTCCAACAAGGCCACACCTCCTAATGCTTCCCAAACAGTTCCACTAACTGAGGACCAAAAGTTCAAATAGATGAGCCCATGGGCCCATGGAGGCCATTCTCATTCAAACTACCAAAGAGATGGAAAACAAGTAGTGAGTTCACAGAAGCAAAAAGTTGAGATTTCAAGAGAAAATTGATGCTTTATGTCCGTTTTGTTGTTCTGAAATAACTCACAGGAGCCAGAGAGGTGCTCAGTATTTAGGTATATGTACCACTCTTATAGAGAACCTAAGTTTACTTCAGGTAGCTCACAACCAACTGTAACTCCAGCTCCAAGGAATCAGTCACCCACTGCTGGTCTCTGCAGACATTGCACTCATGTGGGCGTATATATACATATCCACATAATTAGAGATAAAAAAAATTTAAATAAAGTGTATAAGTCAGCAGTACCAGTCAATTTTAAGCTTAAGAAAAGCATTTAAAGCAATGTGTGCTTAAACTTAAAAGGTAGATGCTTTTAAAAACCATAAATGTTAATATCTATGTGAAAAGTATAAAGCAAGCCAGCCAGTCTATAAGAACGTAGAAAAAGGAAAAAATAGAAGGACAAAGTACAGCGCATTGAAGTCACAAAATCAGACAGAAGTCAAATGACAGTATGTAACATCATATATCTGTTAGCCATAGACACTTAACACTGTGTTATTTTAATTGTCACCTGCTGTTTTCAAAAGACATAAAGTAAGATGCTAAGATGTGCAGACTGTAATGTTGTAGGCTGGGAGTCTCAGCTAAAAAAAAAACAAAAACAAAACAAAACAAAAAAACAAAAAAAACCCTACTATCCATCAAGCCATATGGTAGGTAGGTATGCTAGCAGTTGTGGGTGGAGCAAAAAAAATGAATAAATAGTTTGCAGCTACTAGTCTGCCTCAGTGGGGTTCTGTGTGGCAGCATGGCAATCTCTGGTCAAATGGCTGCTGTCGAGTGTCCCCTTTACTCCCCCTCTCTCAGGGGCCTTGCAGAGACAATTTCTTGTCCATATGGCTCATGGCCCACTCAGGATCCCTGTGCTGGCCAGCCTTGCCCATCTTGATTGTAACCAAACGTAGAAGAAAAGTTTCTAAAGGAGAGAGAAAAGACAAGCTATTCTCTGTGTCACCCTCAAAGAGAGTTCTATTTGGTGACCCTCAAGCCCAAGTAGAGATATCACTTGCCTGTGAGACTTCTGAGGTGATGGCAGGTGTCACACAGCCCAGGGAAATGGGCCCAAGACACTGACCAAACAAACACAGGACTCAGTTGACTGGGGTCAGGTCCCTGTAGCACAGGCTTCTTCCAGAGGAAGAAGAGACACCTCAACCACACAGTTATTGAGCATGACAGTTCCTTGTGGTAACAGCCTGAGTGAGCTCTTCTTGAAATTCTATTGTAGAATTAACAACTATTATAGACTTCCTAAAAATAGTTGCTGGAGGCTAGCTGCAAATTTCAAGATGTGGGGAAACAGGAGCTCCCCTAGGACATCCCATGGTCCCTCCTGTGGAGTACATGTCTGAAACAGGGAAGGGGGTCGTGTCAGATGCAGGGACCTGGAGGAGAGGTTGTCGCCTATATGCTGTGCAGAATATCTACAACCCCATGAGTCTTTTATTATTTTTAGATAGTTAGAATGTCTTTGAAGTATTTGTTGCTGAGATCCTATGGAGACAGACAACAATACAGACAAGGCCAATGTCACTCATCTGGGGATTTGTTCCAGAACTATTATTGAACATCTGATCTTCTGTGGTACAAACTTGCTTTGTTTGGCAAAACAGATGCAGCAGTTCTTCAGGGTGTTTACTGTTGTGGAGGTAGCTTGCTTCTTTTCCTGTGAATGGTTGTGCTGTGCATGAGTGTGTTTATGTGTATCCTTGTGTGTGGACACATGAGTCAGCAATTGCACATGTGTGTGGAGACCTGAACTTGACATTGACTTCAGGATCCTTCTTTGATCATTCTTCCACCTCGCTCATCCACTCACACTCAGAGTTATCCCAGCAATGCTAGCCTAGCTACCCGGCTTGCTCTGAGAATCCCCCGTTTTTGCCTTCTGAGACTGATTACAGGGAGCCACCACACTCCCCAGCATGCACCTGGGTTCTGGGAGTCTGACCTTAACCAGCTTGCTTTCTCAACAAGTTCCATCCATTGCTGAGCTATTTTGAGACCTGTAATGAAAATGGAAAACGGGCTATGAGTTGAACAATGCTCCTTACCATAGTACTATTTAGCAATAAAAACTATCTTAAAGTAAAAGCCTCATTTATCCAAGATTGGGATCTCGAGTTCCATAGCATCTGCCTACTGCTGTGAAGAGACCATGACCAGACAACTCATTAAAAAAACAAAAACACACTTAACTGAGGACTTGCTTACAGTTTCACAAGGTTAGTCTGTGATCATGGTGGGAGCATGGGGTACACATGGTGCTGTCACAGTGTCACAGTAGCTGAGAGTTTCACATCCTGATCCATAATCAGCAGTCAGAGAGAGGGAATGGGGTGGGGTGGGTCTGGGTTTGTGGACTTCTGAAACCTCAAAGTCCACTCTATAACACACTTCCTTCATCAAAGCCATGCCCCTAATCTTTCCAAACAGTTCTTCAACTAGAGACTAAGCATGAAAATATATGGGGGGGGGGTAATTATCATTTAAAGCATCATAATGTCATTTACCCTAAAATAATGGCTTTCTATCAACCTGGTGCCCCATTCCAATGAGTGATGGTCATTTCTTGACTTTAAAATAATCCAGTGATGCCTGGTATTAATAAAGACACATCTCTGTGAGTAAAGTGTCTGACACACAAGCACAAGACCCCAAGTTCCAGTCCCAAAATCCACATCAAAAGCCAGGTGTGGCAACTTGCACAAGTAATAATCCCAGCTCTGGAAAAGCGGAGACCAGTGGATCCCTGGGTCTTGCTGGACATCTAGTCTTGCCAATCAGTGAGCTCCAGGTTCAGTAATAAACCTTGTTCCCCAAAACAAAGTAGAGATGAGACTGGGAAAAGCATTTAACGTTGACTTCTGGCCTCCACACATGTTCTCAGTTACATACATGAATAAAATAATGTGTGATGTTAGCAGTTAGGAGATGAATCTTAAAAATCCATTCATATTTAAGAATTAGTGGTTCCGAATCCTAATAAAAATATTGTGGAGGTTTGAATGTAATTGGCCCTTATAGGTTCATAAGGAGTGGTGATAGTAGGAGGTGTGGCCTTATTGGAGTAGGTGTGGCCTTGTTATGGGAACTACGTCACTGTGGGGGTGGGCTTTGAGGTCTATGCTCAAGCTACAGGACACAATTTACTTCTTGTTGTCTAAGGATCAAGATATAGAACTCTCAGCTCCTTCTCCAGCTTCATGTCTGCCTGCTTGCCACCTGCCGTGATGATAATGAACTAAACCTCTCAACTGTAAGCCAGTCCCAATTAAATGTTTTTGGGAGTTGCCATGATCATGGTGTCTCTTCACAGCAATACAAACCCTAACTAAGACAAATACTCTAGAGTTGTGTGTACTTGCCAGGGTACAGGGGGAAAGCAATGGATTGCCACCAATAAAGCTTTATAATGAAGTTAGGAGACAGAACATAAAGGACTCCAGTATCCTAGAGAGGAGAAAGAATTCACCTACTGTGGTTAGTTAGGTTGAGAAGGTTCCAGAGCATCTTGAAGGCTCAGCAGGAATCAGAGAAGCAGGCAGGGAGCAGGATGTACCTGGTGCCAATATCTTAACACCGTTACCCTCTGATGTTTACTCATTTCTCAGATGAGAAGTCCTTTTTGCAATACCCTAGCAGAATGCCTGTCAGTACCTGTGAGGGGAGCTGCAAAGCAGGGCTAGACTTCAGCCTTCCATTCTTAAGTCTACTCTAAAGGAGAAATCTCCTGCCGCGCACCTGGCTCCAGCTCCAGGGTCACCCAGAGGAGAAGGGCCCACTGAGTCGCTGGTCTCAGCCCATGGATCTTCATCTGGAACTTTTGTGGGTGAGCATTAACAGAGCAAACAAAGAGCTGTGGCCAGAGCCTGTGGTGCTGATGGTTATGTTATGTTTCAGTCTTTTACTGCAAATCCCTCACTGAATAGATTCACTCCCAAACTGAAACTGGCTTTGGCAGTCTGTTTGTTGGAAAGCAAGAGAGAAAGAATAGCAGGAAGGCCCAGAGATGGGCTAGAGGCTACAGAGTATTAACTGAGCTCTACTGCTGTCTGATGGGGGCGTGGAATAAGATGGTAGAGACAGAGTATTTACAAGCCATGCTTATAGTTATTTTGAAGCTTGCAATAAATTATTTTCTTTTTGTTTTGTTTTTAACACAAGGTTTCTTGTGTAGCTCTGACTGTCCTTGAACTCACTCTGTAGATCAGCCTGTCCTTGAACTCATAGAGATCCACCTGCTTCTGCCCATGTGCCGAGATTAAAGGCATGCACCACCATCACCCAATTTACAATAAATTATAATAAGTTGTTGTAACTCAGCTTTGCACACAACTCAAGACCATTCTTCCCACTTAGCTGTATTTTAGAATTATTTTTAAATTAATCTATTTATTTAATATCTGTGTATGTGTATACACCACACACTATAGCACATGTGTGGAGGACAGAAAACAACATTCAGGAATTGTTTTTTTTTTTTAGCAACACCATGGATTCCAAAGATCAAGCTCAAATCAGGCTTGTTCAGTAAGTATTTTTAATCACTCAGCCAACTCACTAGCTCCCATCTGATTGTATTTTGTATCCATTAAGTGACCTTGTCCTTTCCTATATGGTAATTACCCAAATTTAATCATTACACATTGTATACATATATTGAAATATCTCCCTAGATTCCAGAAATCTGTTTTATTTTTCTGTGTCAATTAAAAATGAGAGAAATGTCTAGGATAACTCAGTTGATAGAGTGCTTGCGAAGCATACAGGAAGTCCTGAGTTCCATCCTCCACACTTCGTAAACTAGCTGTAATTGTAGTCCCTGAACTTTGGAGGTAGAGGCAGGAGGATCAGACATTCAAGTCATCCTAAACTAATGATCAAGTTCAAAGGCAACTGGAAAATGGAATATAAATAGATAGAGAAAGTGGAATGAGATGAGAACACGGTTGGGTGGGGCAGGAAGAAAGGCAGATGCGGGCTAACTGGGCCCCTGAGCATTCTGGGCTATTCTTCTGGTGTGTCTATTGGGAACTCCCCTGGAAGGCAAAGATTTAAGGAGGTGCTGAAGTTGAATTCATAAAGGACTGAGAGCTAGATAGATGTCTCAGTTGGTAAAGTGCTTGCTGTACAAGAATAGAGCCTGGGTATAATTTCAAGCTGCATAGATCTTGTGATTTTAGTGCTAGGGAAGCAGAGACAGGCAGATCTCTGGCCAACCAGCCTGGTCATTTGTTTTAAGTCTTAAGTTCCATGAAAGACCCTGCCTCAAAGATAAGGTGAGGAGTGAGCAAGGAGGACCATGAGCATCAATTCTGGCCTCCACACATGTGCATGCTCACCCACACCACATGAATCTTAAGGAAAGCTAGAACAATTACTGTTTTTTTTTTTTTTTTAAGACAGCATCTTTAGACCTGAGTTATAGAATGTGTGAGTTCAAGGTCAGCAGCCCAGTCTTCTCTCTTGAATTGGGATGAGGCCCATGATGAAATAGCAGATAACTCAGGGCTCTAGGCATGACCTTCAGACAGGCAGTGCCACTTGCTGGGAAAGAAAACCTGTGTTGTCAGATCCCATGAATCAGCCCCGTGGAACGGGTGTGAAGATAGATGCCTGTGGACTTTGTCTTAGAATTACAGTGCATTGTGCAGAACCAACCAACCTCTCACCCATCTACTACACATCAGGTCAAATTACTGTCAGAGCTCCAGTCCTGGCCAGAGTGCAGGAAGCATGTCTTAACCGTGAAGTTGAAACTCAGCTTATGCTAAGTGTTGTCATTTTTATCCCCAAAGCCCCCATGGAATAGGACTCTCTTTAGCTGCCAGTCAGAGCAGAGGCCTTTTGGGTGCCCCCTTTGATGCTCTCATGCCCAGATGCACATACTCCTGTCAGTCTCTGTGAATCCAGGGAAGAGCCCTACATCTTTTCCCCAGACAATGGCTGCTGTACTGTGTGAAAGAGCATCAGGAAAAGTTCTGACTGAGGCAAATCTCTGCTGCAGGCTGGATGGGAGCAAAGGTGCTCATAGTCTCTAAGATGATGATGAGCCATGTGAGCCTTGGGTCTCTCTGTGACATCAGCTCAGTATCTAAGAACAATCCCTAGCTCTGCTATCTCCCACTTTGCCCTTGACCTCCCCTGAAGGTGGATTTGGATGCTTCTCACAGCCCAGAGCAAGGATGGCTCTTCTGTCTGCCTCTCAGGGGTTCTCCAAGAGCCCAAATGGACACTCATACTGTGTTGAGCAAAGCACAGGGATCTCCAAGAACCTGGGTGTGTCTCCTGCAACCAGCTGTGGAGACATGAGGGTGGAAAGACTTCATTGCAAAATTGGGCTGCTCAGACTCTTTACAATACTTTGTGAACCCAAGTGGCTGTGCTACTTTCAAAGCCCCATTTGGACCTCGGCCTGATGCTACTGTCCTCCTTGGGCCTGAGTAGCCAGAGCTATTCATAGCTTAAATCATATATGCATGTCTGCTATCACTTCTAGTGCACAGTCATAATGCTGAAAACCAGAGGTTGGGGAGAGGCGCTCTGAGGGACAGTTCCCCAGAGCACTGGTAAGGTTCTTTTTTTGGAGCACAGCCCAATCCAGACAGAAAGCAATTCTTGACTTCCTGGGTGGATCTGAGGAATGGAACCCAAAGTCTCACACATCTCAGGTAAACACAAAACCTCTGAGCTTCATTCCCAGCCCTCTTTTGACTTCATTTTGAGACAAGGTCTCACTAAGTTGCCCAGGCTGGCCTTGAACTCATGCTATAGCTCAGAAACAGCCTGAGCTTGCAGTCCTCCTGCTCAGTCTCCTCCAAGTCCAGTTGCTCTTTTGTAAATAGAAAAAGGGCTTCCTGCTGCCCTAAGTCGGACTTAGAATGTTCATGGTAGCTTTAGCATTTGAGTGCAAAAATACAGCACTAACCCTAACCCTAACCCTAACTCCCATCACCAGATGAGGACACCTGTGTCCCTCATCCCATCCAAGACCCGGAGGGATAACCTGTGATCAGTAGTCTTTAGGCTGGACTGAGCTGGAGTGTGGAACATGAGCCACACTCTTACTATTCCAGGAACATTCTCTCCCTTCAAGCAAATTCTCTCTTTTTTTTTTTTTTTTTTTTTTGGCTTTTTTTTTTTTTTCTTGTTTGTTTGTTTAGAGACCATTAGTGAGTGAGTACATCCCCTGCCCATCTCTCTGAGTCTGTGAGACATCGCTCAGGAGGATATTCTCCAAATCCATCCATTTGCCTGTGAATTTTAGGATATCATTTTTTCTTACTGCTGCGTAGTATTCCATTGTGTAGATGTACCACAGTTTGTTAATCCATTCTTCAGTTGAGGGACATCTAGGTTGTTTCCAGGTTCTTGCTATTACAAATAATGCTGCTATGAACATAGTTGAGCTAATAC